>SRSM01000501.1:0-73385 GCA_019593545.1 Apocynum venetum | reverse complement strand
AGTGTGTCGTGTTCAAGTTCACATATTGGACATGATTAAATAGTGTCGTGTTTGAGTTCGTGTGTTAGTAATCTACGAACTCGACAGATAGCCGCCCCTAATTTGTGGAGGTTGGTGGAGTAAATTCTGCTCAAAACCTATGCATACTGGTCATGTAGGGTTTAAAATGTGAGCTTGTGAACTGCAAGTTTGTACTGATGCTATATAAATGGGACTTGTGTGCGAGTATGAGTGCAGAGTAAGATGCAAGAGACTTTTAAGAATAAAAAATCAATCTTATGTCAAAATATACTTGTAGTAGTGGACATGGACATATGTTTCACATTCGTGCACTCAAGATGCGAGATAGGTGCATATGATGAAAAAGTGTTCATTAATACTTTCAGTCGCACCAAACTTAGGTTTCCATAACTTCAAAAAGTAATGACATAAAAAAGAAATATGGGTTGCTTTATTATTCCAGTTTGATTGTTATGGTTTTAGTTTCATAATTTGCAAATTATCTCAATTTGCATTGCGATGGTCGGTGGTGCATTTCATGCCAACACTAAAGATATGTGTTAATTGAATATGTTTACTAATAGGAATTAGGGTGTGTTGTGGTATATTTTTCCCATTATATGAGGTACAAAAAATTGGTTGTAAAAAATATGATACAATCAATTTTTTTGTCATATTTGCATGAATTTAATGGTCCATTGGTAATTAGTGTGCATCTTCTTGTAAAATAGGAAAATACTATTTGGTTGATGCTTGATATGCAAACCGACTTGGTTATCTGGCACTATATAAATGTGAGAACTATCATGTTAATCAATTTGTTGGGTACCGAGGCTAGAATGTTGGGTACGTGGCTAGAATGTTGGGTACCGAGGCTAGAAATGAACAATGAAAATGTATCATGTATATGTATGCAATTTCTAGGAATTTTTTTCAGCCACATGTTGTGGTTAGCAGGTACATAGATAATGGTGTGGAACCAAACATGCGAACTAGTTAATCGTATACAAAGTATATGAGAGGAAGTCAAAACTCATTCTTTCATTAAAATAATTCTTCCAAAAAAATCAACTTCATATGTTCTAACATCAAAGATGGTCGAAGCATGTTTAAGCACTGGTCCAAATACATTATAAACCTTTTAAGAGTTGAAGTGCAAAAGATTAACCTTAAAAAAAATTTAAATGCATAAGTTAGATTTATAAAAAATTCAAGTGTCACATAATTAATTTGCCTACAAAAAATGTTTGTTTCTCACTATATGTCTACATTTCTCACTAAAATATTTCTCAGGAGTTAAAAAAAAAAGGATTTTTTTAGTATTGTGAGTGGCTCGAGGTTCATGAAAAAATTTAATTTGTGTATTCCTGTCTGCATATGCTCCGATAAGGTAATGTTTTACCCATTTTAATGAGTGGGAATAATAAGAGAGGATGGGTAATGAGGTTATTGAAAAACACATACGGATACAAATAAGGATATCAGTTTTGTACTCGCAAAGTACTCGTTTCCTTACCCATATGTGTTGTGTGTGTGTGTGTGTGTATATATATATATATGTGTGTGTGGTGTGTTATATAATTTTTATATGTATATTATATATTTTTAATAACATATATATAATATTTTAATTTGTATATTATATTTTTTTTTTTATTCAAAATTTTAGTTTATTAACTAGATAATTGGAACTTATTTTGAATTTTTTTTAAAGTATTCCTATTTAAGAAAGGAAGAGAAGTTTACACTAAATTCTTAGAGCTTTTTCTTAAAAGGACAATATTTAACTATTAATATAAATCACATTATAACTTATTGTACAAATCAATATACTTACTGAAAGCCCTAAAGCTTTTAATGTTTTAATTTTGATTAATGACAAACATTGATGAGGACTAATGTCTTATTTGTACAAGTGATAGAGTTTTTGGATTCATGATCTAATCCATACAACAACAAGATTTCAAGTCTTCAAGGAAGTATAAAGTCAAGACTATCAAGATTTGAAGACTAGCTTTTATTGGATTAGATAGGAACTAGAGGTATAGTCTTAGAGTTATATATTTTGATATCTCTAGTTCTACCTCTAATTGAGTAATGGTTTCTAAAGGTTGCTCTATGAACTTAAAATGTTATTTCAAAATGTTTTTAATATGTTAAAATATGTTTTGGTATTTCGAAAACCATACATCTTGATTTCAAAATTTATATGGTTCATAAACTCTTGTTGGATTGATACCATAACTTATATGGTTGATTGAAATCATCATTTGTGTGTTAGAGTATTGTTGATACACAAATGAACAAGTTTCAATCGACCTAAAGTGGTTCAGGTATCGTCCATAAGTTAGTTTATCTTGTGGATGCATGTGATGTCAAATTTGTTCATCTGCCAATCTGAGGACGACCATAAGGTCGGCCGCAGTGAAGTGGGGTCGACCGCAGGTGAAGTCCGGTCAACCGGAGGATGAAAAATCATCATCCGGTGGTTGTCCAGTGAGCTTGCGGATGATGGTGCAGGTATCGTCCATAAGTTAGTTTATCTTGTGGATGCATGTGCTGTCAAATTTGTTCATTTGCCAACTTGTGGACGACCATGAGATCGACCGCAGGTGAAGTTCGGTCGACCGGAGGATGAAAAATCATCATCCGGTGGTTGTCCAGTGAGCTTGAGGATGATAGTGCGGACGACCAAGTCTGATTTTCGGTCGACGGCACTTCCTGAGTGTGTTTCCAACAGCTTCATTTTTGACCGTTGGGAACAAACCTTTAAATACCAAAACCTTTGGAATTCTTTCTAAGAAGATTTTTTGAGCAAAAGCATTGCATATCTTGATCCTATAACATCTTAGAAACATTCCAAAACCCTTTCAAAACATCAATGTTGTTAAAATCAATCAAGAAGGGTTTTTACATTCGAAGGTGAATTTTGAGCAATCTTGACAAGCCATTACTCAAAGAGGTGATTGTGATTCAAATTGATATATCTTCACATTAAGGTGATATCTATCAAACTCTCTCTTATTATTATTGATTGTAATTGTATCAAGGTTGCAAGTAGCATAAAACCCTAAGTGTTAGGGTGAGCCTTGTGTAGGTTGTTTTGTATTCAAGGTTTTTTGTAAAACTTTTGGGTGAACCTTGAATTGAATTGTTGTTTAGGATTCCTAAGGAGAGTGGTGAGATTATTGTATAATCAGGTTGTGTGTAAAACTCAAGGGTTGAGTGAGCCTTGATTGGTTTGAGAGGTTATTTTAAACCCTAAGGTGAATTGGGTGAGCCTCTTTGTAATCTCATTTATTTTATAGTGAAGGGATTTGATAAATCTTTGAGTAGGTAACTCAAGGTAGTGGATTAGGTTTGTTGGATAAACTGAACCACTCTAAATCATTGTGTTCATTCTAATTTGCATTTTACTTGAACACTTATTTCTCACACAACTAGCACACAAGTGTTTGATATTTGTTGTCAAAGAGGTCTTTTATTGAATTAGTTTAAAATCGTGTATAAAAACATAATTCACCCCCCCCCCCTCTTAGGTTTTTCACTTACAATACAACTTAATGCTTATTCAATGATTACAGTTTATTGTAAACTAGCAAACATGGTAATTTAAAGTCAGATTCCTCATACTATAGCACTCTTGTTCATCTTTGAATTTATTCTATAAACTAATAAGTTCTTATTTTATACTTCCACAATGATGCGTCTCACGAGTAATATAATATCATCCAATTACTCTTTACTCAATCCATCATTTATGAAATTAATGTTATCTTCTTGATTTCTAAATACATATTCAAGTGAACGACATCATGTATTACAGTTTCACCTAACATATCCATAACATAGTTCTAATCGCTTGCCATTTCTTCTTTTTTTTCAAAAACTATTTTTCTCATTCAAAATAGATGTTTGGAAAAAGATGAATGTTCATAACATAATCAAGCATTGGCTTCAATTATCCATCTAATATCTTGGATATTTCAACGGACATTAGTAATCTCAATGGTTGTAGTCTCATACGATAAATTTTTCTCAAGTAACTTACATGGAATGATGGTAATATTTTCGTAGTTTATGAATTAAATCATCCATATTGAAATCAAGAATAAGAATTGAAAAATATATTAACTATGTACAAAAGAAAATAATTGAAATGACGAAAATGAAAAAATGAAACCTCTGGGTAATAAAGCAATGCTATTTAAACTCGTGTTTCTTGAGCAACATTAATCAAACGTAGAATCCCCATTTGTCAAGTAATGAAATTCAAACTTTTTTGACAATAAAAGAAAACGACAAAAGATGAAAAGATAGGAAATGATCGAAATTCAAACATGTTTTAAAATAAAATAAGAAGGCAAAAGGCATAAAGATATGATGTGATTGGAATTTGTATTTCTCTAAGTAATAGAATACCTTAAATCATTTGGTTCATTAACCGAAACATACACAACAGAAATTCGAATGAGCTTTATTTAAATTTAAGATTATAAGTATGATGATTTTTAATTCAAATCTTTTTGTTACTTTTTAGTTTTAATATTTTTTATAATTGTATCAAAATAAGCATTAATAATTATTTTTCATATTTTGTAGGTGAGCGAATTACTAGTATCATTGAACTTTATTGAAAATATTTATGTAATGTTAAGTGTTTTATATTTGAAGTAAAATTTTATAGCTATTATTTTTAATCTTATAATTATTATGAATTAATTTTATAGTATTTTCATTGTTAAAGGCCTCAAGTTGATGCTTTGTATGGCTTGGAATTGCCTTGATTGTCAAACTGCAAGATAATTGCTTCTAATTCTATTTGTTTAGAGATTAAGAGGTTGTGATAGCAGTGGATAGAGGACTTTGGAATTTTGGCAACCATTTGCTTGTGTTGAAATGATGGCACGAGGGTTTCTTTTTTCAAGATGGCTCTTTTTGTTTCACGGTTTTTCAAGTTTATTGTGGTTGGTCTCCCAATAAAGTTTATACTAGAGAAGTTGGCATGAAATTGGCTACAAATTTCCATAAGTGTTCTCGTTTTCATATTTGTGAAAATCCCTTCGAAGAGATCTACTTCAGATTCCAAGCCTTCATAGATATTCTTTCACATATCAAGTGAGTAGTATATCTATCTATTCCTGCACTAGGACATAAGTTGGGAGCGACACAGTATGAACTACTTTCACATCACTGCTAAAAATGTGGCCTTATTGATCACACAATCTTTTCCTGTCTAACATTGTTTAAGGGTAGTTCTAGGGTGGAAAGGGATCTTGCATATTATAGTTCTTGGCTTAAGGTGCAAAAAAGAAAGAGTCTTTTGTTATATGATTACCATAAACCAATTCTACACCCAAAACACGTTGATTCAACTGATGATAATAATGATTCCTCCTCTTAGCTTCAATTTCTTCCAGCGGATAACCATGCTCATTTGAATGATATTGTAAATTCTAAACTTGAGCATGTCTCACAACATGTAATTGTCATTCTAGAAGATCCAAAAATTGATTATTATTTACAGCGCCAAAAAACCAAAAACACTTTCAAAAGACGTGGACAACTCCCCGACACTATTTCACCCCAGTTTTCTCATTCCAGTGGCATAAAACGCCAAATTGTTATACTTGATTTAGAAGCTTCTTCTTCTTTAGCTCTTAACTTTGGACCAGAGACGTAAGTTGCATTGCCCAATGAATGTTATTGCTTGGAATTGTCGGGGACTTGGGAACCCCCGAATAATTCAGGAGTTGCAACGGCTTATCCCTAAGAGTAATCTTGCTTTTGTGTTTTTATCTTAAACAAAATGTTCTACTAGACATTTAATATACTTAGTGTTTTTTAAATTTTTTTCCTTTTTTGTGTTGATCGTGTTGGTTTTAGTGGAGGCCTATGCCTCTTATGGAACAACAATATTTATGTTTCTTTGTTATATTATTCCAGTGGCCACATAGATGCATTAATTTCTCACCCAACTAAATCTATCACTTGACGTTTCATATGGTTTTATGGCAACCTTGATATTGAATTAAGGCCCTCCCTATTGAAACTCCTCGAATGGTTGTCCGATGCTCATCAATTCTCTTGGGCTATTTTTAGATATTTTAATGAAATTTTGCAAGCTGAGGAGAAAACAGGGTTTTTTGAATTCCCTCATCGACAAATGATGGGTTTTCAAAAAGTTTTAATTAATTGTAATCTTATCGAGATACCCATGAATGGAGATCAATACACATGGTATAATATAGGAAAAAAATAATGCCACTATCTTTGTCAAATTATGACTATGGGTTTGCTTCTGCAGATTGGCTTAATTTATTCCTTTCAGTACATATTACTAAGCTCTCGAGCACTTCCTTGGATCATTTTCCATTGTTACTTTCTCTCAAATCTGAGCAAAACTTTCAAGTTCCACGGCATTATAAGCGCCCACAAATATTTAAGCCTTTATGGTTGAAACTAGAGGGTTTTTATGATGAAGCACAATCAATTTGGCAACATGTTCATCTATGTAGAAAAGCTTCATGTTTCCATAGAAGCTTTACGGAGCTGGTATACCTTTTCTCTTTGTCACCTTCCTAAGAAGATTAAGAAGTTGCAAGACAAGGTTGAGATTATTCAAAAATGTGGTGGCACTTCTTCGTATTCACTTCAGTCAGAATTAGAAGTCATTAAAGAGCTTGATAAATTACAAAATCTTCATGATTCTTATTGGAAGACAAGAAATAGAGTTTCTTGGTTACAAGAAAGAGATTAAAATACTTCATATTTCCATAGGTAAGCTTCCAAAAAGAAAAGAGATGAACATACTTTGGTTATATTCTTACTTATTTTGAGTAGTTACAAGATTCCGCAGTTGTTTTCTTCATATTTTGTTTCAAATATTCTTAAACTGTTTTTTTATTAGAACCTAATCTACTCACCTGGCTTTGAGTGCAGAACATGAGGATATGCTTGTAGCCACTTATACTCTTGATAAGGTCACTAGTGCTCTCAAGCAAATGCACCCATCCAAGTCTTCTAGTTCTAATACTATACATGCCTGTTTTTATAAAAAACATTATAGAATTTTATAGGGTCTAATATCTCTCATTATATTTTATCTACTTTAAATGAATGTTTGAATTTGCTTTTTTAGCTATTCATCATACCCATATCATCTTAATCCTTATGATAAAAAATAATTTTAAAAAAAACTCAGTCCATTGGTTTCATTTTTTGCCTATAAGCCTATGCAATGTCCTTTATAAGCTTATTTCTAAAGTCTTGGCTAATATGCTTATAATTGTTTTAGGGAAACTACTTGATAAAGCACAAAATGTTTTTTTGTCTAATAGATTGGTCACTAATAGCTCTATGGTGGCTTTTGAAATTTTCCAATGTTTTCAAAACTCTAATCTATATGATTCATATGTTTTTGCATTAAAACTTGACATGAGTAAAACATTTGATCGTGTTGAATAGAGTTATTTGTGATATCTTCTATTTAGCATGCACATCCCATCTAATTATATTTCTCTGATCATGAAATGTATTTAAAGTGTGAGCTATTGTGTGGTTATTAATGGTTGCTCTTCCAAATCCTTTCGTCATTCGAGAAGTATTCACCAGGGCGACCCTTTATCACTTTATCTTTTCCTTATTTGTGCAGATGAGATATTTTCACTTCTTAGACACATGCTGAGGGCAAGACATTTTTCATGGTTTTTTGTTTAAAAATGGGCCTACTATTTCACATTTCCTCTTTGCATACGATTCTTTGTTAATTGGGAAGACCAATGATGACCATTTGATTAAACTAAAGGAGATTTTTCATACCTATGAAGCCACTTTAGATCAAGTAATTAATAAAGAGAAATATTATCTCTATATTTGAAAAAATACATCGGAAGATGTCATTCAACGTGTTTGTAATACTTTTAATATTTCTATTGGAGGCAATGATGGAATATATCTAGGACTACCCTTTTATAGTTGGGAGGTCTATAACTCAAATTCTTGGGTTTATAAAGGAATGACTCTAGAAAAAGCTTAATAGCTTCAAATATAAGTTCCCCCCCCCCCCCCGGTGCTAAAAAGGTCCTTATCAAATTCGTGGCACAAGTAATGCCATCATATGCCATGAGTTGTTTCAAAATTCCTAGTGATCACTAAACATATACACAGCTTTTGGTGGGGCTCAACTAAAACTAACCAACGTATTCCTTGTAAATCATGGCAAACTTAGTGCTCTCCTAAATCAGAAGGTGGACCTAGATTTCGATACTTGGAGCATTTCATTTTAGCTCTATTGGCTAAACAAGCATGAAGGATTCTTCAATATCCTTCATCTTTGATAGCTTGTGTGCTTCAAAGTAAATATTATCCTCATTGCTCTATTTTACATGCTTCTCATTCTTGGAAATCAAATTTTCTTTGGTGTAGTTTGCTGCAATGAAGGGACAAATTGCTCCTATGCCTACATTTCCATGTAGGGGATGGTAACTCTATTCATATTTGGCATGATCATTGGCTTGACTCACCAGCCCCTTTTCGGTTGAGTTATCATTTACACCTATTCCACTTAGGTTGGATGCAAAGGTCTCTAAATTAACTGATTTTCAACATGGCTCCTAGAACTTGCAGATTTTACATAACTGTTTTTAATTCTTTTGGCATTGAACAAATTATTCAAGTTCCTCTATGCACTGCTTAGCCTAAAGATCAAATCATTCGAGGTTATACGACCAAGGGAAATTTCTCAGTTCGAAGTTGTTATCATGTTATCCATTCACAGTCTATTTTTCATCATCCAAATAGACATGCTTCTATGAGTAATGGTGAGCTTTCTTTTCGGAATCCTCTTTGGAAAATTAAGTCTCCACCTAAATTGCTCTATTTTCTTTGGCGATGTAATAAATTTTACCTACTAAGTTTGATCTTAGTAAGAGGATTAGAAATTGCTCTACCACTTGTGTTTTATGTGGTCACCCAAGAGAATCTTAAGCATGTAATTTTTGATTGCTTACATGCAAAAAAGGTATAGAAATCCTTAGAAATATGTTTCCTTCTTCATCTTATCAATCACAGTTTTATCCAGTTTTTGCACCAAGTTCTCACCAAGGATGACCATCACATTTCTCTTTTGCATTCCAAACATGAGCAATTTGGTTGCACTGATGCTCAGTAACTTATGTAGCAAAGCACCTTGCACTAGATCTGTTGTCCCAAAAGGAAAACATTTTGCAATTGAATATTCGAAAGAGGTTTATATCTATCATCTAATTCTAATTAGTAGTGAGACCAAACTTGTTTGCAAAGTTAGGATCAATATGTAGCTTCTACGTAAGATATTAGGGGCAAGCAGCTTGTGATTTCCAACTCTTCAAAGTGCTATAATCAAGATTTCTGAACACTCAAATCGAAACCCAAGCATAGCTCAGATATTTCCACAACAAAGTGGAAACCTCTTCCCACAGATTTCTTCAAGTTAAATATAGATGGTTCTTAGGTTAAAGACAAAACTTGACGTGGTTTTTCTTGTTCGTGATTTCTCTAGCAAATTTCACATTGTTGGGACTATTAAATTGGGCAAACTTTGCTCACCTTTGCACTATGAGATTGAGGCTGCTTTGACAAGGCTACGACTACCAAAGGCTCATGGTTTTCACAATTTGATTCTTAAGAGTGACATGTTTAGAGATGATTAATGGCATTACTAGTAAAACAATAAGCTTTGTTTCTCTTGGTAATCTTATTCAACAATTGGTTTCTTTGTATGAATATAGTTTTGTTTTAGCCCTCTACACCCCCAAAGCAGCAAATAGTGCTACTCATTCCCTAGCACAACAAGCATGAAAGAGTTCATCCTCACATGTTTGGTTTGAACATTTTCTTATTTTTGTAACTTTTCTTATTTCTAAATGATATGCCTTATTTTTTTTTCTCAAAAAAAATCTTATTTCATAATAAGATTTGAAATTATAATAACGTGGGAAGGTGTGACTACCCACAAAATGCGAATGTGGATAGCAAAAATTATAAAATTGAGAAGATAGGTATAGACCCGAGTACTGTGGATGAAAAGTTGATGAGGATACGGGTAATTTGGAATTCGGCCCCACTAATACCTATTACCAACCAATCCTAGGCTCAATCCTAATCAAGAAATTGAGCTGCAGGTGAACTCATAGGATCAACAAAGTACATGTTAATTAAATGCAGCAAAGCACGGTTAATCAAAAAATGTCTCTATCATATTCTATGATATTTTCACTCACAACACACACTCTTTCTCTCTCTATAAACCTTAACACTACCTTTGAAAATTCAATAGTTATTTTCATCATATTTTCATGAAACAAAACAATATACAAGGTTAGTATATCCCTATTTTATATGTTAATTATGTTTTTCTTTTCTATATATATATATATATATATATAATTTCTAGGCTAATTTTTCTTTAAGATATATTGTTTATTACTTATTAGGATGTTGATTTAGAAGGCATGACTTCTATATTTAGAAGAGGTGGCAAATAAAATGGTTGGTCTGGCTCGACCAAGCTAAGGAAAAAATTCAAATCGGGCCAAGCCAATCAAAATTTTTTTGTACTTCAAAATTTTAAAGTTCAGTCAAATCTGATGATTAAATTCAGTTCAAACTCTCAAAATGATATTAGCTTTATCAAAAATATTGTTTCAAAATAGCCCGACCTACAAGCCCAACTTATGGGGCCATTTAGGTCCAAAGTTTTTGGACCGACAGTTTCTTAAGCCCAACTCAACAAAAGTCTTGACTCACATTGCCACTCCTATATTTTACATGGTTCATGAGATGCACTGATTGGCTTGCCGCACCACTTCATTGGCACTAAAGATTTTATCGAGGAGGAGATCATTATTCATCGGCAACATTGAGTGATGCTGTTTATAAAAATAAAAAAGAAAAAGAAAAAGAAAAAATGGTCTGACGTTGGATCTCTATAGGTAAACTCGTGAATGAGTACGATCTGCTGAAGTAATCGGATCTAGACATGTGCTACGGAGAGGACAAAAAGAAACAATGCAACAGAACACCCGTGACGAGTTTTATCATTAACCCAATTTCACGGGAAAATGGAAATTACGAAGCCACCGCCAGTTTCATTATTTTGCCCTTTTTTGTAAAAAATGAAACTGGCAACAAATTCATAATTAAGACCACTCTTAACATATTTTAATTAAGAGTGGTCTTAATTATGAATTTCTTGGCAACAAATAAAATATTTTATATTTCATCAGTTGGATTTTTTTTTATCATTCATTTGAATTTTGATCCATTCCATTCTCAAGTTCTGGCATACCATCAAAGATATCCCCTCTCTTTTCTCTCCTTTTTCATCTCTACGGGTCTTTCTTTCTTCATGCACCTTTCTTCTGCTGCTTCCATTTTTTTAGTTTTTTTTTTAACTTTAACAATTTTGTTTTCACATTTCATTTTTTTTTTTTTACCTCTTTGAAGCAATTTTTGGTTCATAGGCATGTTTTTGTCTCTATAAACCAGAGCTTTTCTTCTTTCCTTTTTTTTTCAAGAAAGTATCTTCATACTTCACAAATTTGAGCCATCTCATTGACTTTTATCTTTTACTTTACGATGAGTTATATATTGATTCGCTCAAAGTCTTCTAAATTACCCTCCAAAAAATATTGAAATGAAGCTAAAGTTTTCATTTTGATAGAGTCCGAAAACAGTGACAATAGATTGTGCTAAGAAGGAAGTTTTGACTTCTTTGCACTCTTATGCAGATTTGTAAGGTTTAATTATTAATTTCTTGTTAGCATGGGAAATAAGAATCTATTCATTTGTCCACTTGTGTAATTCATTTCCTTTATACTAAGGAAGCGTTCGGGAAAAAAAAACACAACTAAAGAAGAAGATAACCAAAATATTTGTAGAATCACCAACATAGACAATTTTTTCTGTTTTACACGGCACTTCTGGGAAACTATAGGGGTGAATCTTTGACTCTAGCTGGTACTACCACAGAAGACAACGATATTAGAGTCATCAGTGGGAGAAAATTTTAAAAAGAGGTACTAAAGAACAAAACACGAAATTCGTCACAAAGAAATTAAAATCAGCTGAGATGTTCGATCACTTGGTACAAGGCTCTCGGGCAACACCAAGCCTTGAGTTGGGCACATCGAAAAGAATCCTGTGGTTTTGTTGTTGCATATTGGCAATCACATTGAGCACAGAGTTGACATTGTCAGGAGCTGCAGCCATGGCTAAGCATGTGATACTGCCTGCTGTGCTGTGGATTAAGAAGTTGTCTTGAGGCAAAGTCACGTTCATTCCTTTGAACATCAAAGTTATGGATGGGATTGTAATTGGAACTGTGTAGCATGTGTCAAACCCTCCTAGTGATGACACCGTTGCATTGCCCATTCTTCTTCTGAACTCATCTCTCACTGCTAAGTAGGCTGGCTGGACTAGCCTCGTGAACACCGTCCCTGCACATATATACATACGTGAATATATTTATAATGACAGAAATACCCATTTATAGGCTGGGGATTCTTTCTCCTACCATATACCCTCTTTCATTTTTATCATAAATAAACAATCAATATTTGATTTTGAAACGAGGAGATTAATCATATACCAATTATTAAAGAAAAAGTATCACACTCAGACAAGTTATTTTCGGAAAGAACTTAAAATATTCAAATGGTTTCGGATACAGGAAAAAAAGAAGTGACAATGCCATCAAATTTTCTCTAACGTTAGGCCTATGGTGGACGAAATATTTAGCTGGACCACCACAGGTTCTGGTCCATTCCTCTTATAGTGGACAAAAAACCAACTAAAATGACTTTTTTTTGCAGAATATTGGTGAATGGAGCGGAATCAGGCCAACAATAACCCATGAATGAACTAGCATCTCCAATGAAACTTTATTGGATGCCCCTTCCCGTACCTTAAAGCTATAGACACAATGATTAAAGATTCTATATTTTAACATTAAAAAGGAAAAAAATTAGTACCAGAATCGATGATTGTCCCTGAACCAGTGGTGGGATTGAATGCTAATGCACTTTCTGGGATGTTCACAACTCTTCTTCCAACCTTCATTGCAATCAAGTTAACATAATAAAGGGATGGCCTTCTTGGATTCTTTAGCAATGGCGTGTATTTGATATTCTTTGGTTGACTAATGGGTCCCAGCCTCAGTGATCCAGAGAAATTGAGAGACTTGAAACTAGGCAAGCAGTAGGAGAATGTGGATTGGTATAGACTTTGGGTTTGGGATAAAAGGGATAATGGACCTCTACCCAGGCCTAGAAGACCCTGTGGAGGTACAGAGCTTCCAGTGGTCTTCTGGATGCAGCCAAAGGTGTAGCCGGGGACCGGATCAGCGGCCAATCTTATGGTGTCCTGAGACAGATTTGCTGCTATTGTGGAGCTGCCATAGGTCAGATTGAAGCTACAAGTGCTGCCCAAGCACGTTGGGTTGGGTACCTGAAAAATCATACCCAATTCATTATTGTTGACCTACTAGTTTTGTTTTGTTTTTTTTTTTTTTTTTTTGAGGAAAAGATGCCTACTAGTTAGTACACAAATTTCTCCCTTTTATATAAATGCTGACTAACTCCTTCGGTCATAAAAAGTAATTAAAAAGGTATATATCTAGAGCACTAGAAACTGCTGCAGCTCAAAATGAGAACAATCTTAGAAACCAAATCCTAGTTGTTCATACATTTGGAGTTGGAGAAAATGCTATCTGGAATCAGAAAAGGGACCCTATTAGAGGTCCTTCTAGTTTTCAATGAAATTTCTCTATATTTTTCTGCCACACCTCAGTCCGTTTGAATATGAATATGATATTCATTTTAATATAAATGAAAATAATTGTAATTAGTTGATCATATACACTAATAGATTGTTAGTGAAGAGGCGGGGTGTGACATTTTCTTTTAATATATAAACATCAATCATAAAAGTATACAGCTGAATTGTTTACAACTCATGGGGTAAGATAAAGAAATGTCCCTACTTTTCTTAGACGTTGAATCAGGGGGGGAAAAACCCCATGGATCGAATCACAGTTGGGGCCGACAATAATTATTAAGGAACTAAGTGGGATTTATATTTTACTTTCTATAAAAAAAGAAAGAGATTCCAAATCCAAAGCACATACGTACTCTTGTTCAAAAGAAGAAAAAAAATGACATTTCTAACTAGATTTGTCTACTATCAACATTGGCTATTATTTATTATACATCCTAGGAATAAATGGACAACAGTAGTTGTATTTCCTATGTTGGTCTTGGAATAAATATTCTCTCAATTTTTGTAAATATTTGTTACCATATCTTAAAATTTTTTTAAGCATAAAGCTTATCATTCTTTGAAGATATTATTATGTAAATCTGATTTTATCTTAAAAAGAATAAAAACATAAAATCTGTTTTAAATGGAAAAAAATATAAGTTATTATTAGTACTCTCTCCTACTAGAGTGAATGTTAACTGTGTTTATTGCTGATATGTTTGAAATTAAATAATTATTTTTTAAAAATAGAATTTTCATAACCAATCTATCTTTAATTTAAATCGTAAAAAAAATCTTGTATCTCACATAACCAAACTAAACAAAAGATAATAAAAGAATTCCCAATTAGTCCAACGTGACATTATAATTCCGAAGTCAGAGGGAGTAGCTAAAGCTACGCAAAAAGAGACATAATTTTTTCACGTGGCAATCTTGAGTAAAGCCCGTGAGCTAGTTTGCAGGCTACACTTCTTTTTGTGGTCGTTTTCTTACTCATCTTTAGAATACTTTTTAAGCAAATTAAAAATGTAGTAAGAAAATTAGTTCAATCAGTGAAGGATAAATCTTAGCTCTACGTACCTGTTGGCACTGAGAAGCACCACAACCAACATTCTTGAAGGTTCTGGACTTGGAAGAGGCAAAAAGGATGGAAGAACAACCAATACAGCCAGTGCATGGAACCCAAGCAGCATCATTGCTGGTATCCACAGCCATGAGTAAAGTTTGAGGAGGAGTCCCAACTTTTACTCTCACAATGTAAGTTGGGCTCTGAATAATTTGCCTTCCAGAGGCAACAGGCACCACAGACCTGCCAGCAACAAGGCTTGACAAGAAAAGTAGCCTAGCCTGGTCCTTAGACTGCATTTGGAGTACACTTTCTTCCCATGAAAGAGGAGTTGATGGTCTAAATGGGGAGCATTGGCTATAGACATGGTAGATTGGAAGGGTGGAGCCAAATTCTGGGGCGTTGCATTTGGAATCAAGGCCTTGGGCAGGTGAAAAGTGGAGGAGATTAAGGGCTAGTGAGAAAAGGAGGATTGGTAGAAAATGGAGGAAAGGAGTCTTCATGTTGCTTGAAAATGGTCTAAGGCGTCTAGTTTGAGTTTGGCTTGTGTGGCATTAGAGTGTGTCGGTCGTTGTGGCTTTATAGTAGTTGGAGGGTTGGCCTGTCGTGATGGACCTTGTTGGCCAATTATATATATGACTATTTACTGTTTCTGCATATTAGTCTGGCGCGCATAACAAAATTCATCAACTTCGTACAGTGAAAATACCCACAAGATTAGTATTCTAAGTAAATGGCATGTTAGGTGTCTTTAAGGTTTTTTACTGCTTACAATTAGGGTCACTATCTTTCTTTTTCTTTCTTTTTTTTTTTTTGACAATTTTGATCAATAACCTTTTTTGGGGCTCAATTTTGATCAAATTAGTCTGAAATTCTTAATTTACTGGTATAATCTCTTCTATCCGCTCTGAATCAGACGTATTTTAGGAAACTCTACTTTTTTTTTAATCACATGTCAACCCAACCCCAAACCCACGCAAAACTCCTATCTTCTTCCTCAATAATTGGTCCAATGCAAGCATCAATGATGCAGATTTTCCTTTGTCTTAAGATATGAGTTTCAGTTTTCAAGTGATCGTTGTCACAAGATATGCAGAAGATTCAAATCCAATTAAGAACTTTCAAAGAAAATGTACTCCACTGATGTCAGGATCTAGCAAAGCAGAAAGAAATCCAAGAATAAAACTAGAGAATGCATTTTTTTTTTATATATATATGAAAGAATGCAGTTTAGAAATGTGTTCTTTTGAGATAAAATTGTAATTTTGCTACAATTTTACTTCATCGTTTAATATATTGCAAATAACAAGTGGTCAGGTATAGTGAATTAAGTCATTAACTTCTATTTAAGTGTATTATATACTGATATTAATGCACATACAAAATACTAGTGTGTTTGAAAATTCATGTATATTGAACGAAACATTACATAGTATTTTAGTAATTAAAATATCCTTAATTGAAAGAGCTACATCAAGTTAACATATGATAACGTATTTGTCCACGCAGGGAAAAAAGTATGCAATTTCTGAAATCTAGGACCCCCATCACATGCACAAAATTGTAAGCAGCTTAGCTATAATTAAGTACACTATAATTGGTTTAATTATTTAATCTTTTTTGAGGGAGATATCATATATCCTCATAGAGAGCAAATAATTAGTTCTTTTTATAAAAAAAAAAAAGAAAGACATAATTTATTAAGATTTAAGAACTAAAATACCTTTTAAATCTGTGTATAATTTCTTCAAACATCTATCTTATATTTATTAGAAGGGGAGGAAATATAATTTTATCAAGTGAAATGATAAGCCCCAATACCGCTGCTGTAGAAGACTGACCATATAAGTGGACCAGATTTTTAATTCAGGAATGGCAAAGTGCAAGTGCAACATATGATACAGACTGTATTCCATTTACTTTTGTATGATAGTGCATACACCTCATGCTTGTCTATCGTGATACAGAAGGGAAATTATTACTTTATGGATATAAATGTTGTCCATTTTCACTTAAACTTATGTTTGGGAAATTCAAGAGTAGGAGGAGGACATTAGTTAAAGAACAGATTTGTGGGCTTTAAATATTAAGGGGACATATACTTTCATGGAATATTTAGCAATTAATTAACTCCTGCAAATATTCCACTCTTTTTGTCTATTACGGCCAAATTTCCAGTCTCTTCTCCAATGCATCTCCCCCCCTAGAAAAATATCTAAAGCAAGGCATTTGAGAATTTTCCCTTCAAAATGCAGCTTTTGACAATTCTAAACTTATGAATTGCTTTATTAAAAACAGAAGAAGAAGAAAATGCTGCACAATATACTTTAATATTTTTTTATTTAATCAAGAATATTTATGATCCTAACTAGTTATTTAAAGAACTACTCACATATTCATATTTTTCAATTGCTGTTTTTTTTATAAAAATAAAATAAAAAAACAAATGTCAAGTTTCGTCATGTGTAAGTGGAAGATGCCGTAGGAAGTACCACTAAGCGACGCCACGAACCACAAAGTTACAAACCAAAGACCAGAGCGAGGACTTCGTTGGCTCTACTAAAAAAAGAAGAAAAATAAAAAGAAAAATGAATACTTTTGCCATAATGAATGCAAGGACGTGGGGGAAAAAAACATGGGATGTGGGGAAAAAGGCAAAATCACTTTGTGAAACAATAATCCACTAAATAATATCTGCTGAAAACCCTTTTTTTTAAAGAAAAATATCTGCTCCAAGTGAAAACTATTGCAGCCTTTTTTGCATCCTCTACCCATCTTTGTATCCAACGTAAGCAAGCTTACCCATTTCTCGATTTTTTTTCTGCTTGGATTAATTGTGCAGATCTTTTCCAAGAGCATTGCCGACATGCATTTGATATATCCAGCCCAAAGCGCCTCCTCGAAATATGGGCCTGCAGAGGAAAATGGACCACTCATGTAGCCCACAATATCTTTGAAATTGGACATAGATTTCGAGAATTGATGGCCGAAACCCCTATGAAGGAATCGGCCAAATCAGGGAAGTAAATGTTCTCAAGCCCAATAATCATGGTGAGCATATAATATGAGCTTGAGTAATGAAAATGTCTAGGATTTCCCCTACGAAATTCTCCTACATAATCTAGGGGCGTCAAGGGAATTTCACGAGTTATCTCTTCAAGATATGATATGACTAACAACTGAACAAGACAACACATTATTTTAGGCAAGGGCAGAGGAACAATCTCAGGTTGGTCAAAAGAAAAGGAAAAGAATCCACCAACGTTGATTTTTAATATATATATAACCTTTAAGATCTTTAAAGATTAATGCAGCTTTCTAGGATACCGAAAAGAAGAAAAGGAAAACGAACCATCAAAGCTTACAACTCAATAGATCATAGTTTTGTGAGTTTTTCCCCCTTAAACTTAATGTCACTCTAGCGAGTGTCGAATCCAAAATAATAATTCTTACTCTAAATATATAAATTGCAATTGTAGTGATTAAGGCCGAATCCACATAGATAAGTAAGATTAAATTCCTTTTTAAAAAAATCAATGAAAAATGGAGGACAATTTTTAATTTAAAAAATCAAATAATCTTAATTAAAATAAATGTAATAAAATAGATGACTGAAATATCAAATGTAACAAATATCCAACCGAGGTATAATCTCAAAAATGAATTTCATAAATTAGTCATTGATGCAAGAAATAAATTCTTTTATTTTTTTCTATAAATTGATTATGGTTATTAAGAGATGTTTTAATCAATTATCTTTACTTACTTCATCTATAATTAAGAGACACACGTTGATCACTTTTTTTTTTTATTAATTAAAAACCTAGATGCAATCTTAGGATTTAATTGACCAAAAAAAAAGAAGAATTAAATTTCAATAAATTTGCCCTAGAAGCGAGCTTACAATTTAATTTACCGACAAAATTAAGAATTAAATAGATGATCAATTTTATCTAATAAATTCACATGAGAATTTATTTAATATAGATTATGCATCTTTAATAACATGAGTTTTAATTGTCTCTTTGTAATTACCTATGTTTTCTTGCCAATTATATTGGATTTAGGTTCCTAATGGACAGTATATTGGTTTAATAAGCATACAACGTGCACTTTGTAATCAATTAAAAAATAATATCGGTAAGCATAGAAGATATATAAATAGAGAATAGCAAAAGAACAATGAAATTAACTAAATCTCGCAATTGTTAAGGAATCCAAACTTTAATCTTCCTTGTGCTAGAACATAAATTTAGCAAATCCACAAAATTCATCTCAAACCCCTAGAAAATACAAAAGAAACAGTCTTTTTCTTGTTCAAGAGAGAGAGAGATGCCAAAAGCAAAAACTAACGTGAGAAACTGGGAGGAATTATCTAAAAAAATATTCCCTCCCAAAAATAAAAGAAAGGATCTCCTTAAGATGTGGAGAATATCTAGATTCCTAAACATATTCTAATTCTAATAAACTACTCAGAGAAACAACTTAAAAAGTTTCTTTGGCAGAGTTTGTTAAATGGTAGAGAGCTACTTTCTTTAGGTGTCCGATGAGGATTGTTGAAAAATTATTTCTTTAGTTAATGTATGAAAAAATACACTTAAAAAAAAAAACATCGATTAGTGATGACAATTAGCTCCATAAACATTTTCGTCACTATTTTTATGCATTTAAGCAATTTTTTTATCTTTTACCGGCCGAAACATCTCCATCAATAACTTTTTTGCTTTATCAAAAAATTACCCACAAAAAGTTTTCCATTGATAAATTTTTATACATTATTTACGAAATTCCAAAGAAATATTGACAAACTTTTTTTCATTTTAATTTTATGAAAAAATGTTGATTGAATACCAATGAAATAATCGTAGAATTGTGCAAATTAATTCAAAATTATTAAGTGGTCCAGTGGCACA
The DNA here is from genome assembly GCA_019593545.1 of Apocynum venetum. Lineage (NCBI taxonomy): Eukaryota > Viridiplantae > Streptophyta > Magnoliopsida > Gentianales > Apocynaceae > Apocynum > Apocynum venetum. The sequence continues at coordinate 53,606 of SRSM01000501.1, read as the reverse complement.
AACACAAGTGCATTATATCTAGTTGAAGGTTCTCGGATTAACTTCTAATTCATACAAATATTCATACGATTATGAAAAATGTGAAATTTTTCCTAAATCTTATTTTATAAATTGATGACAATATATTCTGAAGATAAAAGATATGTTATATCTTTGTATGAGTTATTTTTGAAAACAAATATTTATTAGCTAAAAATTAGAAAGTCTCATGAATCAGTAAGATGGTAAGAAATATGAAAGATATTATAATATATCATTCATTGATTCATATAAGGATATGGACTATTTGAATAGACTTCTAATTATATATTAAGAAGACTTTATGTAGAACAAAGTGGTCTGAATATATCAAGAAAATTAGAGTGAAGGCTATCATTGTGAGATTAGATGTAAAAATTGTGAAGCAATTATCAGTCACCATATACTGAGAAGTTGTTAAGCAATTAGTTTGAGTTTATTCAATTTTCAAAAGAGTTTATTGGTGATACTCGAATAATAAAATATTTATTCATTGTATTGAACAAATTCCTTTGTTGTTGAAGGGCATTCTCAAGTTGACTACTTAATCAATTTATTAGATTAAGAAGGTTGTTGAACTTATTAAAATAGAGGTTGTGATAACAACATAAATTATAGTGATAGAGATATAATGAACGAATGATTAGTTTGCAAGGAGTAAACATAGAGAAATGTTGTATTGAATCACTTTTTACTTTGAATAAGCAAATTAATTTGGATGAGTGCCCCACAGACGTAGACAAAATGATTATCGAATTGCGTTAGCAAACGCTCTTGTGTTATTTACTTTTCGTTGATTTGTTTTTATCACATACTATTAGAGAAATAGATCTTCAAGTGGGTTGGACAGGGGTCAGGTTGGACTAGTTGCTTCAAGTTGAGATTTGATCATAATTATTTTTTTATAAAATAAATTGTTAACCTTTTTTTTTTTGTCAATGTACCAACGAATTAGCAATGGAATAATTTCATCAGTAATATCATATTTGACAAACAAATAAAATTTTTAAAATTTAATTAAATAAAATTACTGACAAATTAGCAATGAAAAATTTATGTCGGTTTACCAACCAAAAAGGTTCCTTTGTATTTCGTTAGTAAATTACCGACAAAACTACGTTTATTGGTAATATGTCGACAAATTAGAGACAAAATCATCTTTTAGTTGCTAACAATATCGTCTACTCCACTTTTAGCAATTTGTCTCTAATCCATCGATAATGCTAAATTAGCAATTGAATATGAGTAGCAACAAAATTTTTCCATTGCTAATCATAAGTTTTTTTGTAGTGGCCTATCATTGGTATAGGAGCTATGAGTTAGTATGGAAAATGTAATTTTATATTAGAAACTCTAAAGTCATAATGTCTTAATGATATTATATCTCTAGGAGTTGAAGGATGAAATTTACCAAAAACAAATGTAAAAAAAAAAATGATTAAGTGCTACTAGAGTAACAATCAATTTAATTATATTTCTTTTTCTCTCCTCTTGCAAACCAAACAAAAAGATTTTATTTTCTCTTCCCTCCCTTCCTATCTAACCAAACCAAATAAGATAAAAATATTTTACCTCCCTATCTTTCCCTCTTTTGAACAAAAAATTGTGTAAAAGGATATAGTTGAAGCTTAGAATTATTGTTGGAGTTTTCTTCTATTAGCAATGTTGTTATTGATAAGGAGCATAATCTATATTTAAATGGTCCATTGATTAATTTATTTTTGTTTCTGAACACTATAATAATAGTACTTATATGTTAGCAGAGTGGATTCATACCCATAATTTTACTAGTTACTCCCATCCACCTTGGTCCCACCCATTATACTTTGTAATAGATTGTGAAACATTGAACTTTTCATCTTTTGACATTTTTTTATGCAATAAAATTGGCTAAGGATTATTCAAGGGAAAACAAGAAACTAGAATTTGTAATTTGAAGAATTAGCAATAATAACTAAAAAAGAAGAAGCACAATGACAACCTAAGCGGAAGATGGATAAACATATTTGAAATGGTCATTGGTAACTCTCTATCCAACATAAGAGCTTTTACACAAAATAGACTATTCCTTCAAAATTTGATCTGTAGTGGCCCATAATAGAAGAAATGGCCTATCATGGACCTTTCCACATTTGCCAAGAATGACAAACACCAAAAAGAGATCCACTTGTGAGAATAACGAACCATTTTTTGTCTACAAATCCCAAGCACCAACCTAAAAAATAAAATGATTTGCCTTTACCAAGCACGAACCTAAAGAAAGTCGAAGACATGCAATAGATTTTTCAAGGGAGTTTGACGAGAATGAGTAAAGCTAAATATTTTCCTGCACAATTTCTTCACTTGAGCATAATTGATACACCATTACACCTATAAGAAGCACTACCCAAGGACAAGAACAATCACTTCTCTCTCGATTTTCTTCTTCGGCAGTCACCATCTCACATTTATTTCTCTCTATTTTCACCTTCAATCTCTCATCTTGCAGTGTACTTATGCAAAAAAAAAAAAAAAAAAAAATTCCTCTCAATCATCTTGCAAACTTAATTAAGCCATTTTAATTTCCCCCTCTTCTTTATTTTCCAACTCCAACTCAAGCAAAGAACAAGAAACAAGTTTATTTTGTTTATCTTGGCAACAAAGAAAGAGAAAGAGGTAATTTGCTTTAGCCTTTTTTTTCCCTTCCATTCCAAAAAAGATGTTAAAAATCTTTCATATAATGTGAATATATATTTGTTTATATCCTTAAGTAATTGGACGATTTTGGAAGCTTAGAAAGATTTAGGGTCTATATGGGTTGGTATTTTAACATTTTTGGGCCAGAAAAATAGGCGCTAGCAGCGGATCGTTTGGCCACAATTTTCCATGTCAAAACAACAAGTCCAATGATAAGAAAGTCACAGAGATGGATTATAAATATGACTACCCTAGTCCAATCTGACTCAATCGTGAAATAACGACGAAGACATTATGGCAAACTTCACAATTACATATGTAGCAACAATGGTCTCGAAGTGTTTATATATGAAGCTGTTACTGCATGTCACCATGTTCATTGCTTTAAAATTTATTCTCTGCAGCATATTGAAGTCGTTGCAAGAAGCAAAATGAGTGGTGGATTTAAGATCCCATTCACTGCACCGAACGTTGATTCTCCATCCTCCAATCCAAAAAATAAGGTACATGACATTGAACCCCCCTTTAAAATATATCTTCCCTTTAAAATATATCTTCTTCATCTAAAGAATGCATCTATCGTTTATATTAGGTTCTAGATTTTTGGGGTTTTCTCATTTTGAAGAAGGTAAGGGTTGTATTTGTTGCTGCAATGTTTTTGGGGAAAAAAGAACTTGAATACCGGTTGGGATGCCATCTGGGATCTACAATTAGTCTACCAATAGCCTACTTAATTGTTTGATATGTTGGAAATGAATTAATTGTTTGATAGACAACCCATATTTGTCTGATACGTTGGTAATAAACTAATTGTTTGGTGTGATTATTCTGGAGAATGCATAGATTTGCGGCAAAATGATTGTTTCCGGCGTTATGTCATGAAGCAAAAATTCTGAAATATCACATTTGAAAATTATCGATTCATCGCAAACTTATCTAGAATTTTCACATCCACGACTGCTGAATCAACCGATGAGATATGGCATGCGATTGGTGATGATTCCACTAACATTGACTAGTATATTGTAAGCACACAGTTCTATTTGTGGTATATACTAGACAATTGAGTTGTACAAGGTAACCGATGCATCCCCTAATTTTCGTGATACATGGGCTTTTTTTTTATGGACAAATTAGAGATGCTTTTCATATGAAAAACACTATTCAGGAGGCAAATTATCAGGCCGAAACAATTAGTGCAGAAATGGGAGGCTTCTCGCAAGGACTTATGAAAAGAGTTTTCCCAAGTTGAAAGACAATATGAGAATATTTCTGGAGGTTCTACCGGAAATAATACTTTTTTTTTGTAAATATAGAAACTAGCATATTCTCTTCAAATAATTAAATATAAACATTGAAGTTTCTGGTTCTTCCTCAATAACTTCTAGCAGCCATTAGTCTCTAGTTTAAATTATTGGCTAGCTTTACTTGTGAAATATGTTGGATGGTAGTCATGGTATATGATGTAGTGAACAAATCTATATTTTGGTGTACAATAAAAAAAAAAAGTGGGAATTGATGACATGTAGCTTAAATGAAATGGTTAGGCAATGGGTGAATTTAATGGGAATCTTAGGAAAAAAATTAGAACAACAAACTAATAGATGATTTGATGAGCATTTAACATTCACAATGTCCATTCTAATATTCTAGTGAATAAATATATCTTTTGGTGTACAATAAAGAAAAACGTGGGAGTTGATGACATGTAGGTTAAATGAAATGATTGGGCAAGGGGTGAACTTAATGGGAATCTTAGGAACAAAATTGGAACAACAAACTGGTAGATGATTTGATGAGTATTTAACAATCACATTGTCCTTAGTCTTATTTTCTAGTCAGTTATGTAAGCAGTAAATCTGTGATTTCTTTGGGGACGTTGAGAAGATAAATTGTGAACGAAACTTAAACATTGTATTACATCATTGATGCTGCCATACTCTGTTTTTAATATTGTATCTTGGTTTTAAATATTAAACTATGTAATTTTGTTACATGGTAAACAAATATTGAGTTAGCAGCAAATCAATCTTTTTTTTAAAACCCCTTTGATTTGGCAACTGTAAAAAAATCTAGACACATCTTATTCTACTGATATATCATATTGTGAGTCCTCTACCAAATCAAACAAAGTTCATTTGCCAATACCAAATAGGAAGCGTAAGAGAAAGGTAAATAATTTGAATCGTATGATTTTGTCTAGGATGATCATACTGTGGTCTTTCTTCCACATGTAATTTGCATGAACATTATTTATTTAGATTTATGGACAATTTATTACATAACTATATTTCTATTATATAAAGTTAAAATTTCAACATTCAATTATATTATATGAGTCATTGCACATGTGCTAGATAGAAAACAACTTTGAATTGAAGAATCAACTTGCTTTGGATGGCAAATTGTGGTCACTAAACCTAGTTAATCAATTCATATAAGTCTTGGTGACCATTAAGATAAAAAATGAAACGTGGAAAGGTGGTAAGTTTGATAGGCATGCGTGGAGGGAAATAAAAACCATGTTCGATGAAGTCACTGGGAAACATTACACAACAAAGCAGTTGAAAGGAAAATATGTTCACCTTAAAGAAGATTGGCAAGACATGCACTAGATGCTCTACAATCTAGGCCACAGTGGTTGTGGTTGGAATTGTGAAACTCAAGCAATTTCAGCTGAACCACATGTATGGGATATGATAATATCGGTAAGCTAAGCTACTCTCTTCTTTAGTAAACTTTTATCCTGCATATTTTTATTAATTATTTCATCATGCTATTACACTGAATATGGTGTTTGCAAATATTTCTTATTACATCAAATATATTGAATATGTATTTCCAATCCATATCATGTCTAGGAGTGCACAATGATAATGCATTTTCACATTCACAGCCACAATTCAACAGTTCATAAGTAATTCATATTGCAATCTTGTACTTTAATAATTTATGTGCTTTTGACATGTTAATTAATCAAGCAATTGCAATTCATGAATCTGAATAGAAACTGAATGTCAATTAATTTTTTATTCAGAAGCACAAATACCTAATTTGTTACTATTTAAATCATATGCTGCAAAATGTTAATCATGTATTTCAATTGTGATGTTTTATTATGTATTCTTTTTGGTGAACTTTAAATCAAATATGAATCAATACACATGTGGATATGTCAAATGCATAGTTTAAATTATTTCTGCCTTGAGTTTGAAATACTTTTCAATGGCGTATTCAGAATTTTAATTTTCCTTTTTTGAGTAATATCATAAAAGACATCGACTTCGACTTGCTGATTGATATATTTCATGATAGTAGTGCACGAGAAACATTTGCAAGATCATCACAGCAACCTCCTTTAACTGATGAGAAAGAGATAGAATTTAAAGAACTTCATGAGACTATAAGTCAACCATCAAAAGACAATGAAATATTTCAAGATGATGTAATGGCATGGTAAACAAGTTGAAGCTGCCTACTGTATCAAGTAACACCATATCTTCTGGTTCAAAACACAATTTTTCACAAAGTTTTGTTAATTATGGGAAAAATAAGTATTCGGATTGCAAAAGCTTAAATGGGGATGTAAAATCTCAAAATATGGACATGATGAAGAGGTGGGAAGAGGAATCTAAATGTAGAAAACAAAAGCTTGAGAAACAGATTCAACTAATGTCGAAGATGGAAATGATTGATGAACAATACGGGATACCAAATTGTATTAAGCTACCTCATGAAATTGGGGAGTTGCCATTACCAGTGTTTGACAAGCTTTGTGATGAATTTCAGGATGAAAAGTTTCGTATGAAATAGGTTTCAATAGGGCACCATAATAGGAAGTAGTTGTTGTTCAACAAGTATTTGAACTAACAGAATTTGGAAATTATTATAGAAAAGTACACCAACCGACCCATGTGAAAGCCCTAAAGCTTTTAATGTCTTAATTTTGATTAATGACAAACATTGATGAGGACTAATGTCTTATTTGTACAAGTGATAGAGTTTTTGGATTCATGATTTAATCCATTCAAGAATAAGATTTCAAGTATTCAAGGAAGTATACAAATCAAGACTATCAAGATTTGAAGACAAGCTTTTATTGGATTAGATAGGAACTAGAGGTATAGTTTTAGAGTTATATATTTTGATATCTCTAGTTCTACCTCTAATTGAGTAATGGTTTCTAAACATTGCTCTATGAACTTAAAACGTTATTTCAAAATGTTTTTAATATGTTAAAATATGTTTTGGTATTTCGAAAACCATGCATCGTGATTTCAAAACTTAAATGGTTCATAAACTCTTATTGGATTGATACCATAACTTATATGGTGGATTGAAATCATCATTTGTGTGTTAGAGTATTGTTGATACACAAATGAACATGTTTTAGTCGACCTAAAGTGGTCCAGGTATCATCCATAAGTTAGTTTATCTTGTGGATGCATGTGCTGTCAAATTTGTTCATCTGCCAATCTGAGGACGACCATGAGGTCGGCCGCAGTGAAGTGAGGTCGACCGCAGGTGAAGTCCGGTCGACCGGAGGATGAAAAATCATCATCCGGTGGTTGTCCAGTGAGCTTGCGGATGATGGTGCAGACGACCAGTTTGATATGCGGTCGACCGCACTTCCTGAGTGGGTTTCCAACAGCTTCATTTTTTACCGTTGGAAACAAACCTTTAAATACCAAAACCTTTGAAATTCTTTTTAAGAAGATTTTTTGAACAAAAACATTGTATATCTTGATCCTATAACATCTTAGAAACATTCTAAAACCCTTTCTAAACATCAATTTTGTTAAAATCATTAAAGAAGGGTTTTTACATTCAAAGGTGAATTTTGAGCAATCTTGACAAGCCATTACTCAAAGAGGTGATTGTGATTCAAATTGATATATCTTCACATTAAGGTGACATCTATCAAACTCTCTATCTTTTATTATTAATTGTAATTGTATCAAGGTTGCAAGTAGTATAAAACTCTAAGTGTTAGGGTGAGTCTTATGTACGTTGTTTTGTATTCAAGGTTTGTTTGTAAAACCTTTGGGTGAACCTTGAATTTAATTGTATTGTTAGGATTCACTAAGGAGAGTGGTGAGATTATTGTATAATCAAGGTTTTGTTGTAAAACTCAAGGGTTGAGTGAGTCTTGATTGATTTGAGAGGTTATTTGTAAAACCCTAAGGTGAATTGGGTGAGCCTCTTTTGTAATCTCATTTATTTAATTAGTGAAGGGATTTGATAAATCCTTGAGTAGGTAACTCAATGTAGTGGATTAGGTTTTGTTGGATAAACCGAACCACTATAAATCATTGTGTTCAATGTTCTAATTTTTTCATTTTATTTCAACACATTATTTCTCACACAACTAGCACACCAAGTGTTTGATATTTGTTGTCAAAGAGGTGTTTTATTGAATGAGGTTGAAAAATCGGATAAAAAACCTAATTCACCCATCTCTTAGGTTTTTCACTATGTATTTTGTTTGCATGTGGCTTCTACTCCTGTGGTTGTCAAGCCAAACTTTAGCACGTGTCTCGCTATTGTCAAAGACGAGATGTATCCATATTCAGCCATGTCTCTATCCTCTATGCGTGACACGTGTCCTCGTCATTTGTTTATCGCATCTGTGAAAGTCGAGTTCCACCTGTCGTTGTCTGATTAGCTCCTTGTAATGACGTGGCTCCCATTGTACACAGGCACTGACACATGTCATTCACTGTAGCATTTTTTTTTACAAAAGCACAATAAATATCTAAAAATACTACAAACAAAAAATATTAGTAGAAAATGTAAAATAACATAACTTAAATGAAATTAAACACAAATAACATAATAAAATTACATAAAAACGCATTTATTTTTTTGTTTAATCAAACATCTACCATTGTCTCACCATGAAACTTATAAATAAGAAAAATAAAAAAATATATTTTGTTAATAAAAAGAGATCCACCATTGGCAAGACCAACCCTTGTTTATTTTTAAAGTTCCGCCTTTGGGTTAATTTTTTTAAAAAAAATTAAAAAAAATGCAATTGCCAAGGACGGTGCATTTTGCTACACCTTGTTCCAACATTCTCATTGTCATCATCTTTTTTGACTTTGTTCGGATAAAGTTTTGTCCATTATTGATAGAAACATAGCATGCGTCCGTTCTTTGCAAAGGACGAAAGGTCCTTGACGGGCTATCATTTTCATTGGGAACCACGATGGATTAAATTTTGAATGAAGAGTCCATTTTGTGTAAAACTCTCAACCTAAGCTCATTATTTTTGCTTGGAAGATTTGTGGGAACCTCATTCCTTTAACTTTTTTACGTCAATCACAACTTTCTCATATCTTGTATTATTTCCTCGGAGTTCTTCTATGGAAGAAAATTTGTTACATTTGTTTTTCTCGTTTTAATAGGAATCTGAATTGGACTCCTTATTTTTCTCTCTTTAGTTTTTCACTCTAAAAAAATGTTTTCAACACAGTGAAGATAAATTGAAGATTTAAAAATCGATTTTGAGAGAAAAACAGTCAAGAATACCGGGGAACTACTATCGAGAGAAATCCAAAAAAATTATCATTTTAGTAAGGACACGTACTCAAGTTATTAATTAATGAAATTTTGAGAAAATTATTATTATGTAGAATACTAAAATTTATTTTGGATAAGGACTAAGTTAATTTAAACAATGAACGGTTTTATCACTCTAACTTTTTAATTTTAACTTTACTTTTTTATTATTTAATTTTTGTATTTACTTTTTGTTATTTATTTTTTGTATTTATTTATTTTATCGTAAATCACTATTGGAGAGTAAAATCACTAAATTTACATAGAACACTATAGTTAGTTTGGTGGCTTGTACTACCACTCTAACTTCTAACTTTTAATTACTAACTTTCCAACATCTAACTTTTAACTTTTATTTTTTTGTTATTTAATTTTTGTATTTACTTTTTGTTATTTATTTTAAGTTTTTATTTTTTATTTTATCGTACTATTCGTGAGTAAAATTACCAAATTTACTTTTCTTACTTTAAATTTCGTAAATGTGGAGAATAATATTTTCATCTTTTATTCTTTTGTAAATTTTATTGTGGGAGGTAAAATTTTCATATTTTTACTTTTTATGGTCAGTAAAACCATCAAATTTATATTTTCTTTAATATTTATAGTTTTGTAAATATATAATTATGTAACAATTTTATTTTATTTTATAAGTTTAATTGTCCAAATTTGTTTAATTATTTTATTCATGTTATTTAATAATTCAAGTATTTATATAATTTCAATTGTTATTATTAAATAATTATGTTTAGTTAATTATAAATTCTTTTTAATTTGCATGATTAATCAATTAGTATTATTAATCTTTGATAGATAATCATAATAACATTTGTTAGTTTAATTAATTTTCAGTTCTTGATTTAATTAATTTAACAAGTAATTATATGATTTAAATTATGTTTAATTAAAGCTCATTATTATATATAATTTAATGTTGGTGATTTCTTATAAAGTTAAAGTAATTTAATTAAATATTCTATTCTATTCATATTTAATAGAATTAAAGGTTAATCAATTTGAGCTGATCGAAATTAATTTAATTAGTAAAAATATTAATTTGTCTGAATTGATCGAAATTCTAAATCAAACTGCTCAATAAGTTATTTATCAATGATTTATCCCATTAAATAAATAATTTGATATGAGTTCTTTATTAACATATTTTATTAATTTCTTTCTATTAAAAATCCTTTGTATAATTAATGTTTTTAAAAATATAAAATTTTAAAATATTTCTTTTAAGTTTGTTTAAATTAATTTTATTTTAATATAATTTTAAAATTCCTCCAAAAATTAATATTTAATTAATAAATTTAAATTTTATAATTTTTACAAATCTTCATTGATATGATATTTATGTGATATTTATTTTTTCTATTTATGTAAAAATATTAAAAGTTAAATTTAATAAGTCGTAAAAAGTGTTCAAAATAAAATTATAATTTGAATTGTACAATTTAAGAATCTTAATCGCGTTCATCTAGAAATCACGTTTTTTTCTTTTTCTCTCAACTTAATCACTTCGTCACAACAACCCGTTCCGGATATGGGCCGCGAACCGTTTTGATATAATTGGGTATCTGCACTTAAACCTTTCCCTTCCGCCTTTAACCCCCACTTCACTTCAATACCATCATCAGGCATCAGCCATTGTGGAGTTCATCTTCTCATCCTCATCAGAACTCATGTTTCCTCTCTTCAATCCTCTACCTTTCCATTCTAATGCAAACCCTTCCTCAGGGCCTCAGGTTTCTCTTGCTTCCTTTAAACTATACATATGCTTTTGGGTCTTTAATAGCTTCTTTTTGTTTTGTTTTTGTTTGTTTTATACTAATTCTCTTGGGGGACTAATTTTAGCGTTCTTGAACTTGAATCAGCAGGTTATGGGCAATCCAAGCAATTTCGCTCCAAACACCCTGCACCATCCACAAATGGGAATGACAAATCCTCAAACAGTAATTCCCTTCAATAATTCCAATGCCCTTTTTGTCCCTAACCAGTTTTTCCCTATGCAAGCTCCTCAAAACTTTAACAACCCTAATCCTATGAACCAAATGAATAATATCAGTGTCCCTAACCCTGTGGCTCAATTTTTGAATCAGAATTCTATGAACCCACCTCAAATCTTGAACCAAAATCTAAACATGGGACTGGGATTCCCAAATCCAATTTTCCCAATGCACCTGCCAAATTTGAATGGTCAAGCTGTAGCTGGAAATTTGAACTTTCCTCAAGATCTCGCTTTTCTTGCGAGTAATCAGTTGGGTTTTGGGAATGGTAGCGGAGTTAATTTGAATGCAATAAACCAGACACCAAACGCTTCTCAGAAACTTCAAGCAGGTCAAGCTTTTGCTCCCTTTACACCACAGCAAAGGACAAACAATTTCCAACATCTGCCCCCAAAGTCACAGGTTTTTTAAGTTGTTTTTGTCTGCACGTTACTAGATTAGAGTACACTTTCTGCTCTAGCGATATTACTTTTATGATGTAGCAATGCTTCTTGTCGCGAAACAATATTCAGACCAGGTCACGACATTTTCATCCATTGCTTTATGCATTACTAGGTTATTTGGAATTAGATAAAATTTTAAAAAATTGAATTGGTTTTGGTGCAGATTAGTGGCAAGACATGGTATCCTCATTTAATGAGTAGCTTAGCAGTCAATTTTATCATTACCCATTGGAAGAAAATTTTTACTTCTCACACTTTATGTTTTCTTCAGGGGAACAACAGATATAATGTTAAGACGAACAAAAGTGGTAGAAATCCACAAAACAAGAGCTTTTTAAGGAATCCAAAACATGAATTGTCTCTGGACAGGTATGTTTGACTTCGCAGTTTTATCTTATTTCTTTTCTGTGTTTATAAGAAGATGAAAAAATGGATTGTTTTTTCTTTTATGACACAATTATCAGCAGAACTACAAAGTCTCAAGTTCATAATTTCCAAAATACAAAAGGAAACTTCAGGTTCCATCCTATGCAATCTAGAAAAGGTTGGTTCTTCCATAACCCTTAAGGATTGAAGATTTGTTGCATTTTCTGCATGCTTTTAGAATAGCATCTTTTCTTTCAACTTATGCTTGTCAAACAGACTACTTACTGACATTGTTGTCACATTACAGTTCATGAAATGCTCTTAGTGGTGAATATTTTTCTATAATTTTGTCTGTTCATTTTAGGATAGGTTAGGATCTCTTAGTTTGGTTATTGTAAGATTTTGTGTTTTTTTACTGCCGAGCTATTGCATTATGATCTTACTTATAGATTGTTTATTTTCAAATTGATATCAGCAGTGGTATCCTATTCATTATTCTGTAGACCAAAAGCCCTCATTTCTTGTTGTTTCAGTCTTCCCTTTTACATTCTTCTCCCTCTTTTCTACATCATGGTACAGAGCCTGCTCTCTGTGTGCTTTGAAATGCACCCCTACTGGTACTAAAATATTGTCAAGCCTTGTTTCCTTTCCTAATGCCCTCAACTATTTTACCAAAAACACCAACATAATTCCTCATTCTAGTCTTAGAATTTGAACAATTTCTTGCATATGATGGCTCCTGGAAATATTATCTTTAATTTATCTAGTGAGGAATAAAGAATTAGATCTATATAAATAGCATGTAGCATATATATATGCTGAAATGTTGAGGACTCTAGTATATTGTGATGTGGTCTGGGCAAGACCAATAAAGCTCCTTTTGGTTCTCATTTTCTATTTGCTTCAAATCCGTTAATGGTGGTTGAATTGGAAAACTCCAATAACCCCACTGGGTAGAGAACTCTAGGTTTGTGGTTAAGATTTCATAATGGATTATGGAAGTGATCTTCCCCTAATATTGAACATGAGAAATTGTTAAAATCAGAATTTTTGTGGTCCAATCCTACATAAACTGTTTTTTCTCACACCTATGTGCCACTTTTGAGTTTTTGTGTAAACATTCTCCATTAATTTATTGAATCACACGTTGGGTGTTAGCTGTGTCTTCTTTGCATGATCTGCTTTTTTGTGCTATTTTCTTGCCATTGTATGTGGAAAAAACTAATCTATGGCTCCTCATTTGTGCGTTATCCTCTTAATAGGAAATGGCAATGATGCTGGGAATAAGAATGCTGTTGCTAATTCAGCCACACAGGCTCATGTTGTCCAAAAGAGGTAATTTCTATTGCATCGGATGATTATTGCTTGTTGACCAGGAAGACATTGGTTTCAAGAATCGTTATCGGTGTTATGAATGGCTGTTTGTCGGTAGCCTTGTCAGAAATTTGTTCTTAAAGCATGATTTATATGCCCTCATTAGTTTAACAGTGAACTACTTTATATGCATGTGTCTGTGCGCTTGTGCCTGTGTTGTTAGAGCTGAATATAAATAAAAAATTACAATAAAAAGACAAACTAATCACACCTACTTGTTTCGAGAAATGTTATCCTCAATTATTGCTTGCTAAATTGAGGTTGCTTCAAATATTCAAAACAGTAGAACCATCACTTCATTAAAAAATCTGGTGGTATATGCTAATCTAGTTGCTATGGTTCAAGGAGTATGTATGTCTTGCTCTAATTCTATCCCACTCTTACTAGGATGATAGCTCCTATTTAAAATTTATTTTTGGACTATCAACATGAACTTAAAGGCTACTAAACTACCATACCCATAGTTTAATGACCCAACACCTAGCAAAAATGTGCCACTTACAAATTTTAGAAGTTTTGACATTTTCAGTAAATAGAGCATTACCCCCTCCTCACCCCACCCCCCACCCCAAAAAAACAATTTCACTACAATGATGATATGGAGATATATTAGGAGTTCGATTTTGTACAGATCTCCTTCCAAGTATAGTCATCCTGTATTCCTATTGATATGTAGCGTGTAGAACAGAGGCGTGCAATAGAGAAAAGAGATGCTTTTTTCATAAGGATCATTAGTGGGAATGTACATACATATACATGCATATCTATATATATATATGTGTGTGTGTGTGTGTGTGTGTATGTACATACATACATACACATATACTTACATAGACACACATATGTATGTATATATATATATGTTTTACACATCCAAACTTCATTTCAAGTATTTATTGGTATTTTGTTCTTATGGAATTGGTTAAGGTTTATATACTTCATTTTTATTATGATGCAAAGAAAGAATCAAATTAATTATGAGAAATTTTTAATTAGAACTTTTAGATTTTTCTTAAATCATTAGGGGTTACGGTTTCTTAAATCATTAGATTTTTATACAGGACTTTCGACTTTGCTAAATTGGAAGATCATGAAAATATTTCTGAAGTTGAAGAAAAGTTTATTATCATATCCATTTTGTAATTTTTTTAATATTGTTCGTATGAGCTTCAGCTGAACTCGAGCCTTGGTGAATTTATGGTGAGCTTGGAAAGCTAAAGTTTGGAGTCTACTTGGTTCATTTCCCGTCCTTGTCTGAGTCAAAAACAACAATCCAACACAGGAGCAACAATGTCCATGTCTCCTTTGTATTTAGGGCAAAAGATAAAAAATGCACCTCAACTTTCCAAAAGTCCACAAAATGCACTTGAATTTAAAAAATGGCAAATTCTATACCCAAGCTTTCAAAAAGTCTCACAAAATACATTTCTATTAAATGTTACTGTTAAGTGATTTTTTTCGTTACTCATGTGCAAATCACATGACTTTTGTAGGGCCTTTATGTCATCACAAAAATTCTTTTTTTTTTCCTTCATTCTCCTACCTTCATTCTTATTCCCCTCAAAACCCTAGATTTTATCCCAATTATACCTAGCTGTTGCCGCCAACTCACAAGATCACTGTGAGTTGCAGCCACCAGATTTTTTTTGTTCTCCTTTTCTTCATCTCCTAATTTCGCCGCCTCCATCCATCATCACTGTGACCACCCATCTTCGTTGCCAAAGCCACTGAATGCGTGGGTCATTTGCTTATTATATGATGTGGAAGTTTTCATAACAGGGACTGTGGATTGGGAGTTTCGTTGCAGATGGGTTTTGTGGCTTTGTTGGTAGTCATTCTATAGACTTTGGAGGCTTTTTTTTTGTCTTTTTGCCTAAGTTTAAGGTGAATACAATTCAGCTTCCTTGGTGTTTTAGTTCTGTCTTGTTGGTTAGATGTCTGGGTCCGTAGTTGGCTTTGTGTTTCTATAGTACATTGTTGCTCTGTATTTCCTTTCCTTTTTCTTGAATAAAATCTCTCTTGCATTTAAAAAAAAAAATAGAGCAAACAAAAATGAGAATCACAGAGAAGGAGAAGCAGTCATGGCTGTTGGTCATCCCCACCAGTCATAGCAGCCGAATGACATTTCCTAGAAGAAATGGACTACGACTTGTTTTGGTCTAGGAAGAGTCATGAGTTAAGAAGGTTAGGAAGAAGAAGAAAATGGGTACATTTGGGGATGACAAAAATGCCCTTAATAGGTGTCACGTGAAAGTCAAGTGCTTGACGGGAAACAAGGTTTAACGGCATCAGATGACAGAATTGGATTTTTTGAAAGTTCGGGTATAGAATTTGCCATTTTTTTAGTCCATGGGCATTTTGTTTACTTTTGAAAAGTTGAGGGGCATTTTTTGGATCTTTTTCCCTTTTATTTAACTTTTCCTTCAGCAATTCAACTACTTGTAAAAGGGATATGGAGAAAAGTAAAATAATACCCCTTTCATCCATAATTGGATACTTATAAAAAAAAATTTCTATTAATGCAAAAGATGGCATCAATACTTTTCTGTGCCAGTACAGTCCTCAAGCTAGTTTTACTTGAGGATTGCTAGAGAAAAGTAAAATAATAATTCAGTTCAAGATGGATGTATTTTTATTTGGGATTTGGTTAAATAAATACTGATGGAAAACATAATATTTGCAAAACTTTAACTAGAATTATTTTTATTACTTCTCTCTGTGTAGTAAACGAAAAAGCTTTCTCCTTTTCTCCTTGCTGCTAACAGGAAATTTGTGTTTTTAGCATAAATTCCCCAATTTATTTATCCAGTCTCCTATTAGCTTCTATAATCTTATACCTCTCTTTCCTTTTCTTTTAACATGAAGATCAATGCCTTTGAATTACACAAAACAAGAAATTCAGCAGTGGCGTGAAGAACGAAGGAAAAACTATCCATCAAAAGCCAACATAGAGAAGGTTCCTTTTTACAAAATATGTGTGTTCCATAATTCCATCAATGGGTATTTTGGTGTATTAATGAACTTCAGTTGCTGCAGAGATTGGCAAAAAAGCTGAAGGAACCAGGTACAGTTGATTTGGATGCCAAACTGCGACGTCAGGTACAGCTGACATATGCCATATTTGTAATATGACCTGCAATAGATGGATGAGGTCTTGTTATAGATTGTTTCTCTACATATGATTGATTTGTATATCTGAAAATATTCTTATTGCTAGATTGCTTGTTTAATGTAGTTGAACTAGCGTAAGCTTCCCTCTTGATTAGATTCTGTAATTTTGTTGTTTGAGTTGAAGATCCCGGAGTTTGGCATAGGACTCTGGTTATAGTGACCTGATGAAATTACAGGATTGGTTGTATTCATGTCTCAGCCCAGTCCAGGTTATGGAAACAATAATAATGATAATAATGTTTTTCTTTTCCTCCATTTGGACTTCTGACAAATCTCACTAAAGCTAGGTAAGATGTTTTTTATGACTTAGCCTTACCTCCTCCATATTTCCTAGCATATGTCAATAAAATTATTACGTTGGCCCACCTAAATATGTACCATCTTCAACTGGTACATCATTATAGTCTTCTCAGTTCTTATCTCTCCTTTGCAACCTTTATTATGATGTCAAGAATTTCTGGCTTTGCCCTGTTTTGTGAAAACAAGTTTCAGATGAAAATGTGTGAATGTTGCTCCCTTGTTCTCCTACTGCGACTACCGCTGCTTATCTTTATAGATTTGGTAGGGTCTTAGGAATCTAAGCAAATGAGATACATAACTTGGCTACTATAAATTTATGCTGGCATGTATTCTGTTATTGCTTTTGATGTAAACAATTTATTCTGTCATGTATTAACCATTATTTTTCTTAAACATAACTTGTTTAATCACATTTCTAGGAATTTACTTGTTATGCTGAAGGCATCAGATATTTTGTTCTCTATGCATCGTATTAGGCTGCATCTGTATTTTACATTGTTTCATCAAGTGTTGACTCTTTCTATAAATATCAAATTCCTTTTACTCTGTAAGATATTAGAAGTGTTCCTTAGAGTGCACACACTGCACATAGACTGATTATAGACACGCGCTTGATGCAATTAGGTGCTTGCTTTGAGGTTTGTATATCATTCCTTTTAGAATGTAAGATGGCTTGATTGAGTTGGAAGTGATGAAGATTTCGAGTGCACTGGGAAGAAGGGTAATGCTGATATGGCTGAATAAATTAGGTTTCGTGAGTGCAACAGCTAAAAGTATGACAGCAAACTAGGGATTGGCTGCATGACAGATTTGAGCACTAAAATATGTCTTCATCTTTCCCATACCTGCAGGAATAACTCAAAGTGCAACCACTTGTTCAATATTTCAAAAATTAAATGCTGAAAATCTTAAATCTTGTGGAAAGCTATTGATAATAATCTTATTCTCCACAAATTTTCTCATTACCTTAGTGCATTACTTTTGTATAGCCATAATCAATCATCTACTATAAAATTGTCACTATCCTAAAGGAAAAGTAATTGTTCTCTTTCTCTTGTTACCTCCATTCTTAGTAATTAGATGATTAACTTGTATTATTCCCATGCCACTGAGAAATTGGTGGCAAACACCAAGTTGTCAATCTTAAGTTGGAAAGTATATGTATATAATTATGCTCTCTAGTTGTTATCAATTTTTTCATGATAAAATCATTTACCTTTGTGCAAACTCTTTTCCTAGCAACTCAAGGAGATACTGGCAAAGCAAGCTGAACTAGGTTGTGAAGTAGCAGAAATACCAGCGTGCTATTTATCAGATTCAGAGAAACAAGTTCATGGGAAGAAAGACAATGGAAGAGCACTAAGTAAGAAGGAAAAGTTCCAGAGGAAAGACAACGGAAGAGCATTAAGTAAGAAGGAAAAATTCCAGAAGCTTAATAAAAGAGGAAGATTTAATAAGAATGATCACTTCTCTAAGAAAAGAAATTCGGTTGACCATGATACTTCTGGTACATGTGGTCAGACTGGTCACTTGGCCAAGAAACAGAGGGTGCAAAATGATGACTTGGTTATCAACCACGCACCAATCGAAAGGGAACCCACTCTGTTGAAGAAGCTTCTTATTGCAGACATTAAGAGGGATAAGCAGCAGTTGTTGCAGGTCTTTAGGTTCATGGTAATGAACTCTTTCTTCAAAGATTGGCCCGAGCATCCTCTGAAATTTCCTCTTGTGCTTGTCAAGGAGGTTGACAATGAGGATGTACTTACTGATGGGAAATCTAAAGTTGATCCAGAGGTTCAAGCAGGAGAATCTAGTATGTTGGAAGGTATTATACGAGGAGAAGAAGAAAGTCTAGGAGAGGAGGGAGAAATTATTGACTAATATCTCATCATTATCAGATTGTAGTAATTTTGAATTGCCTAATGTATATTCTGTCTGCTGGTAATGTAATTTAGCATCAGCATTTTGAAGTTTAAGATGACAATCAAACTTATTGCAGTATTCCAAGCTGAAAAAAATGCAATTGGCGCTGGAAGTGCCTCTGCAATTTTCTCTATCATCCTCCCACTTCCTCCCTGCCAAATCTATCCAAAAATCACACCTGATGTTGAGGTGTCAACATAAGATTTTTTTGATAAATAAAATAATTTCATATTAAAAAATTTGGTAAAAATTAAAATTTATCTCAGGTTTTTTTTAAAAATTAAACTTTATCTGATTAGAATTTTTAATAGAAGTCTTTTATCTTATCTTAGGATTAAAAAAATTGAAATTTATCTAAAAATTCTTAATAGAAAACTCTTTCTCTGTATCCCAACCCTAACATTCATTTCTATTTTCGTCAAAACTCTCTTGTATTAGATGAATTTTGATCAAGTACTAGACACTCTACTTCTTGAAAGCAACAAATTAATGGTTATGATGGGGGTAATTCTTGTTCTTTTATTTGAAACTTAGTTAGAACATACGTTGGGCGATATGTATTTAGTTTGAAGGATTGGGTAAAATTTAAGTTTCATTTTTCTCTATCATGATGTTGAGGTGTCAACATAAGATTTTTTTTGATAAATAAAATAATTTCATATTAAAAAATTTGGTAAAAATTAAAATTTATCTCAGGTTTTTTTTAAAAATTAAACTTTATCTGATTAGAATTTTAATAGAAGTCTTTTATCTTATCTTAGGATTAAAAAAATTGAACTTTATCCAAAAATTCTTAATAGAAAACTCTTTCTCTATACCCCATCCCTAACACTCATTTCTATCTACTCTCTGATTGGTCGAAAATCTCTTGTATTAGATGAATTTCGATCCAGTACTAGACACTCTACTTCTTGAAAGCAACAAATTAATGGTTCTGATGGTGTAATTCTTGTTCTTTTATTCGAAATTTAGTTAGGACATGCGTTGGGTGATATAGTATTTAGTTTGAAGGGCTGGGTAAAATTTAAGTTTCATTTTCCTCTCATATAGATTGCAACGTATGTAATACCATTAGCTTCAAAATGCATGATGGGGAGGTCAACCGACACAAACAATATTTATGTTATGAGTGGAGTTATATATATATATATATATATATATATATATATATATATATAGTCTTTCTCGGTACATATGTTGATTTTAGAATGATTTTAGAATGTAATGCTTTCGTAACCGTTTCAATATATAGAAATGTAACATTGAATTGATATTGAATTTGACATATATTTGGAGCAAAAGGGAAAATATTGCAAAAACAAAAAAAAAAAACTATCCTATTTTGATTTTTTCTGTTTTTATTTTCATACGCAAACTTGTGATCTAGCATTTCACCTTCTTTAAAATAAGGACTAGATTATGAAATTAAATGAATAGCTTAATGAAAGTGAGAAAAAATAGCTGAAAGGTTCTTTGTTCAATGTTTTTTCTTCTTTTACCATCATAAATGAAATGTTTTTATTCAATCATTAGGCTAATTCAATAATTTTTTTAAAATCTTGTTTTGCATTCATCTTAAAAATAATGAATGCTAAAAACAAAGAGGATGATTGTAATTAAAAATGAAAAAACTAGCTATGACTTGTTCTTGCTATCATGATCTTCCTACAATATTGATGGTATTAAGATATATACGTAAATTTAAAATTCAAATTCAAATTAAAGATTTTTTGAAAAATATATCAAAATTGATTGAATACTAAAGAAGATTATATGTATTAGGTACGAGAGTGGGGGAAAAGAAATCAATGTGTTGTTATTTTTCAAAAGAAAGTAAAAAATTAAGTATTAAAATTCTTGGTTTAAGTGGATTGTTTTAGAGAGATCATTAAAAAATAATTAAATATTTATCTTTTTATAATTTATATTTTTCAAATTTCATTAAAAATACAATTTATTGCTCACCTATGCAAACTATATTAAAGATAATGAAGATATTAAGTTTTGGTTTAGATGTAAAAATTTATTTTAAATTTGTATTAAATGTTAAAAGGATATAATTTTATTCTCATAATTGTTATTGTCATTATTTATTATATATAAGTTAAATAATACAATTATATAATTAAAATAATAAGTGAATTATAATTATATAATTTTATTTATATGTTAAATCTCGATAAATAAAAAAATTCACGTGCATCGTAATATCGCATGAGTGTAATGCTACTACAATAAAAAAACCGCCACCATTGCAGTTCCCTTCCCCATTCATATTCACAAATCCAAAATTGTGTACAACAAGAATTTGAAGGCCTTAATAAGAGATTACCCCGCTTTCACCGTCACCTTGTGGCTAGTCATTTATGCTATGATTTATCATTCTCCAATTGTATTTTCCTCATATTTTGTGCTACAATCTTTGGGGTTTTAGATTTGAGAAGAAAAACAACGCTCCAAATTGATTTTTTTCCCCTTTTTAATGGTTGTAAATTAAGATGGTGGCGAATTCAGCTGTAGAATCTCATTCAAACCCTAGCAATAGAAGAACAGCAACCATGGATACTATTAAATGCCCTCACTGTGCTGCTCCTCTTTCCAAAGATGCGGTATTTTTTTTTTCTTTTTTTGTGTATTATTATATGCGGATCATTCTAATCCCGTGGTGTAGATAGTATTGTAATCTTTCGTGTTTTTTATTCTCAATCTGAAATTTATTTTTCTTAATTTGATTCTAATCTGCAGGAGACTAGCCAATGGACCGTTCCACCACTGATTAGGGACAGTTTTTCTATGGTATGCGAGTCTGTTTCATCTATTCACCAAAAAAAAAGTCCTTTTCATCTTCCTTCGATCAATTTTCGTATTTGATTTATACTATCATTATTGGAATTTCTATTTAGCTGCATTAACTCCTTGGTTTTGATTGGTTTTGTTATATTCTTTTAATTGCTAAGTTATGAATTTGATTAATAATATTTGTTGTGATTCAGATTGGTTCTGCTGTTGGAGGAACAGCAAGTGCATTCTATGGTTTCAATCATGGTATGTTAGTAGCTTTTATCTTTTTGTAGCTCATCTAGTAGCCTGCAGCTTGTAAATTTGGATACGGTATGTCCAGTCATGAGAGCAAGATGTGATCTTTGTTTTCCCTTTATGTATTAGAGATGATGAGTATGAATAGAAATTGGGTTGATTAGGGAGAATATTGAAAATTAATCATTGCACTGCAAATTGAGTGTGTGTTTCTTATACCCTGTTGATTCATGGGCATGACCAGATCTGGAATCAATTATGTATCTTTAAATGTAGTCTTGTAAAATATTTTTACTAGGTTTAAATTCTACTCCATTGCATTGTTATCAAGTGTAGCATGAGAACAGCATCTATTTTTTGTTCTTACTTGAATAAAAATGACAGAATATGCCACCAATGTTTAGAATAATTTCATTCTGGACTTTGTCATTGCTTCTTGCATCTTTGGTTTTGCTTGGCTTCTGCTGCAGTATACCTTAGTTCCTTGAACTTGTACAACTACACATCAGCTCTTTGATGTTTGTTGATATTGCTCAGATTAGATTGATCAGATGGAATTGGCCTACAACTGCAGTGAATCATGAAATTAGTTTCATGGAATATTACATTGGCCTTTGACCTTTCTTGATATTGCTATGATTCTATATTTGTTCAGGATAAGTACTAAAGAAGACACATCTCACAGCAATATTATTTTTTGGGCTTTATATCGTTTATTTTTCATGAATTAACATCACTATATTCTCTCACCCTGTTCTTTTTCTCTCCAGTCATGCCAATTGTTCAGAAGAGGATTAGAGGACCGATGTGGTTACATTTCCTTGTTGGTGTACGTGCTTTAGCTTCTCATGGTTTCTTGTATACCTTTCTAACTTTCCATGATATTCCCCTTGCCTTATTCCTGAATTTTATTATGCGTGGCCAAATTAAGATGTGCTTTTTACACATGGAAACATGGTTTAAACTTTCAATTATGTCACGTGGTATGCAAAATCTTTGGTTCTAACTTGATCATTATTCTTATGTTTATATTTTTATTTGTATGCCTGTTCTTGATAGCCATATTTCATGTTGATAAACTTTATAAAAGTATTGGATGCTACGCATTTTGTTAATGCTACTATTAAGGGGCTTCATGTTCTCTATACCTCTGCCCCATTAGTTGCCAATTTGCTATTCAACTGCTCACATTTAAGCAATGTTACTGTAGATTTTTTAATACCATTTTGTGGAAAACTTTGAAACCTTCTGTTGAGTATTAAATTAAGTTAGGCAGCCTAAAATGGCTGCTATGTTTGGCAGCCAAACATGGCTGCTATGAGGGTTGTTTTTTCTACATTTGTGTGCTTGTGTAAGCCTATATATATAGGCACTTCTTGTAATCTATTGTATCAAGTCATTAAATACAATCAACATGGTATCAGAGCCTCTTTTCTTGTGGCCTGAACCTTTCTGATAATCTGAAAGTTTCATTTGAAGTATTAGAACATTTCTGGAATTTGTTTCAAGAAGTGTATCAATTAGAATTTTTAGTCTTTTGCTTCAAGAAGTTTGTTTTTTTTTCAATCTCAAGCCTCCTCTATATATCCAGCAATACACATCAGAAACATATCTCCAACCCTATGATAAAATCTTCAAATTCCAGCTTATTCAAGTTTCAAGTTCTCAGCTTCTTCAAGCTTCAAGTTCCAGCTTTTTCAATCTAAATTCAGTTTCTATTCTCCATTCTATTTTTCTGTCTGTCTTACATCATCATTAGGCGCGCCTCAACCTCTCAGAACATCACCCGAAGTCCGGCGGCCAGAAACTGCCACCACGCGCAGCCTCACTCTCCGGCGCGTGAGGCTCACGCGCCACCTGCAGCGGTCGGAACGCTGCACCGCTTCTCCCTCAAGCTTCTCCAGGTTCTGCTTGATCCATTCCAGGTGTTATTTGTCAGTTTCACCTTTGATTTTTGAAATGGGTCACATTTGTTCTCTTGGGTATTAAGAACTTTTTGCTGCAATTGTTTCTTATCTCCAATTGGTCTCGATAAGCAATAAACAACCTTAGTATTAGGAACAAAATACAAGTCATGGCTGAAGAAGAAATATTGAACCCCATTTCCTAATCTCAATCTATTCAACCAAAAGTTTATGTGCCAAATTTATCTGGTAATGTTGTTATCACTCATGATAAGTTGATAGGGTCCCAAAATTATCAAGAGTGGTCTTTTGCTGTGAAGCTATGGTTTATGGGACAAGGGGTAGTTGATCATTTGACTATAAATTCTGAGAAAATTCACTATGAAAGAGATGTGTGGGAAAGAGTTGATGCCCAATTATGCAGTCTTCTATGGCAGTCTCTTTCACCTGAGTTAGTTTCTATGTTCCGTCCCTTCATGATTGTGCATTCGTATGGGAACACGCACAATCATTATATACAAATGACATCTCTCGTTTTTATTCCATTATTAGTGAAATGGTAAATATCAAAAAGTCAGATATGTCAATGGAAAAATTTTTAGGCAAAATTCAAGGGCTCATGTTAGAATTCAACAAACTCTTGCCCATTGGAGGATCACCGGCAGACCAACTTGCTCAACGTGACAAGTTTTTTGTTGTCTTCACTCTTGCAAAGCTTGAGTCAGATTATAAACAAGTTTGTAATGGAATTCTCGGCGAAGGAACTGTACCGAGTACTAAAGACATGTTTAAAAGACTTCTACAAGTTTCTTCTGTTTCCAAAGAAATTACACCCTCCTCCACAATAGAGCACTCTGCTCTTACCTTTCAAACTCAACATTACCGAGATAATAACAGAGGAAGAGGTCGAGGAAGTTATCGAGGAGGTCGAGGTGGTCGTGGAAATGGTCGGGGTGGCCGTGGTCCATTCCGATTTTGTAATCATTGTAACAAACCAGGGCAAACAAAGGAAGAATGTTGGGCACTTCATGGCAAGCCAATAGTGGCTAATGTGGTCCAAGTCAATTCAAATGCCCCTAATACACACACTACTATCTCAAACACCGAGTATCAAGAGTTTCTACGACTCAAGGCTACTAAGACCTCTGTCACTCTTGAAGCATCGCATACCGCTCTTACTTCCCAGTCTAACTCTATGTGGATTTTTTATTCCGGAGCCACTGATCATCTTTCTGGTAATCCTGATCTTTTCTCTCACATTACCTATTCTAATTCCCTTCCATCAGTTACCTTTGGCGATGGATCAATAGGTGCTGCAAAAGGCATTGGGAATGTTACTCTTCTTCCTTCTTTATCCTTATCTAATGTGTTGTATATTCCTGGATGTCCCTTCAATTTAATTTCCGTTTACCAACTTACTCAGTCTCTTAACTGTTTTGTCACTTTCTCTTCTAATTCGATACTTGTGCAGGACCGACACACGAAGGAGACCATTGGTATGAGATATGAATCAAAGGGACTTTACCTCTTCTTATGTTCCAAAGCTGCGCTCACCGCTACTGTTTCTCCTCTTCTTGCCCATTACCGTTTGGGGCACCCGAGTCTTAATAAAATGCGTCAAATCCTTCCCGATCTGTCAAATTTAAAATCTCTTGAATGTGACTCGTGTCAACTTGGGAAACATTCCAGAGCTTCATATCCCGGTAGGGTTGATAGGCGAACTACTACCCCATTTTCTTTAGTTCACTCTGATGTTTGGGGGCCATGTCGTATTCCTTCTATTCTTGGCTATCGGTATTTTATTACCTTTATAGATGATTTTCTCGTTGCACTTGGGTCTTTTTGATGAAAAATCGTTTTGAGCTTTTTGATGTATTCCAAACATTCTATAATGAAATAAAAACTCAGTTTGGAGTTTCTATAAAAATCATGTGTAGTGATAATGCAAAAGAGTACTTTTCTGATCCCTTCACTACTTTCTTCTCCTCACATGGCATTCTTCATGAATCTTCATGTGCTAGAACTCCACAACAAAATGGAATTGCTGTTGAAACAGCCCGCACTTTACTTATCCATCAAAAGATTCCTAAAAGATTTTGGGGAGATGCTATACTTCACTCTTGCTACCTCATAAACCGAATGCCCTCTTCTGTCTTGGAAGGAAAAATTCCACTTAGTGTTTTACTCCCATAAGAACCTCTTCATAAGCTTCCGCTAAGGGTCTTTGGGTGTACCAGTTTTGTTCATGACACTACTCCTGGACGAGATAAACTCGATCCCAAAGCAATAAAATGTGTTTTTATTGAATATTCTCGTCTTCAAAAGGGCTTTCGGTGTTATTGTCCTAAGACTCATCGTTTTTACACATCCTTTGATGTTACCTTTTTTGAGTCATCACCCTTCTTTTCTTTAACTACTATTGCCGAGTCCGACTTCACTGGGGCACCCACTGGGACTGCAGAAATACTTCCTGTTCCTACCTTCTCTGAGTCATCACCTCATATGGTACCTGAAGAAGCACTCACTTCACTTCCTCCCGAGTCTTTGCCCCAAATCCAAGAGGAAAAACTTATGTCACCTTTCCCACACATATATCAGTGTCGCATTCGTCAGTTACGTAGTTCATAAGAAGATCATGAGCGTCCAGTTGATTCATGTCCTATGCCATCGGATCCTTCTGACTCGATCCAAGATTCACCTATTGCCAACCGCATAGGTACCAGGTCTACTCGAAATCCTTATCCCATCTATAATTTTCTCTCACAAAAGCGTCTTTCTCCATCCTATTGTGCTTTTATTTCCCATTTATCTTCTGTTTTTGTCCCTAAGAATGTTCAGGATGCCTTATCTCAACCAGACTGGAGGCAGGCTATGGCTGATGAAATGGAAGCTCTTGATTCTTCAGGAACTTGGGAGTTGGTACCTCTACCTCTTGGCAAAGCAGTAGTTGGTTGCAGATGGGTGTATAATGTCAAAGTTGACCCAGATGGACAAGTGGACAGACTTAAAGCTCGACTTGTTGCTAAAGGTTATACGCAGGTATTTGGTGTTGACTACACTGATACTTTTTCACCCGTGGCAAAAATTGTCTCTGTGCGTATTTTCCTGTCAATGGCAGCCACTCGTCAATGGTCATTGCATCAGTTGGATATCAAGAATGCCTTCCTACATGGTGACCTGAACGAAGAAGTGTACATGGAACAACCTCCAGGTTTCGTAGCTAAAACAGGAAGGAACTTAGTATGTCGCCTTAAGCGTTCCTTCTATGGTTTGAAACAATCCCCCCGTGCTTGGTTTGGCAGGTTCAGTGGAGTTGTTCAACAGTTCGGCATGACTCGAAGCAAGGTTGATCATTCTGTATTTTACAGATATTTATCAGGAAAAAGCATCTATTTGGTAGTTTATGTTGATGACATTGTTATCACTGGAGATGACACAGAGGGTATAAGTCAACTTAAGGAGCATTTGTTTCAATACTTTGAGACTAAAGACCTTGGAAATTTAAAGTATTTTTTTTGTATAGAAGTTGCTCAATCACAATAAGGGATTTATGTTTCTCAAAGAAAATATGCCTTGGATATACTTGAAGAAACAGGTATGACAGATTGCAAACTTGTTGACACACCCATGGATCCCAATGTCAAACTTCTTTCAGGACAGGGGGAGCCTTTATCTGATCCAGGAAGATACCGAAGGTTAGTTGGCAAGCTACTTTATCTGACAGTCACTCGTCCTGATATCTCATTTGCAGTTAGTGTGGTTAGCCAGTTTTTGCAAGCACCATGTGAAAGTCATTGGGAAGCTACAACCAGAATTTTAAAATATGTTAAAAGGTCTCCAGGTACAGGCTTACTTTATAAGAATCATGGAAATACAGAAATTGTTGGCTATACAGATGCAGACTGGGCTGGCTGTCCTTGGGATAGAAGATCAACATCTGGTTATTGTATCTTGTTTGGTGGAAATCTTGTGTCATGGAAAAGTAAAAAACAAGATGTGGTAGCTCGTTCAAGTGCAGAAGCTGAATACCGAGCAATGGCTCTTGGGACGTGCGAACTTATTTGGGTGAAACATCTTCTCACGGAGCTCAAGTTCTGTAAACTCAACTCTATGAAATTAGTTTGTGATAATCAAGCTGCTTTGCACATTGCATCTAATCCTGTCTTTCATGAGAGGACTAAACATATTGAAGTTGATTGTCACTTCATATGTGAAAAGGTTGCTTCTGGGGACATTGTTACTACATTCATTGGATCAAATGACCAACTTGCTGATGTCTTTACTAAATCTTTGAGAGGACCTAGGATTGAATACATTTGTAGCAAGCTTGGAGCATTTGATCTATATGCTCCAGATGCTCCAGCTTGAGGGGGAGTGTTGAGTATTAAATTAAGTTAGGCAGCCTAAAATGGCTGCTATGTTTGGCAGCCAAACATGGCTGCTATGAGGGTTGTTTTTTCTACATTTGTGTGCTTGTGTAAGCCTATATATATAGGCACTTCTTGTAATCTATTGTATCAAGTCATTAAATACAATCAACACCTTCTACCTTTTTACTTTCTAATCTACCTATTTTCATCAGGGACCATGCTTTCTTACTCTTAAATAGCTTTTCTCATGTGGTAAAATGCCTCCAAATTTGTCTAGTTTTCATAAGTTTGCAGGAACTGATATGGTTGGGTGCATGTGTGTGTGTGTCCTAGTGATTCCCTAGCAAATTTTGTCTCACAATGATTATTTGGCATTGTTTCATTCCCATACCTTCTTTCTCATTCTTATCCTTCTTCTCTTTACAATTGTAAGTCTTACTTAATCTAAGAAATCATATTACTATTCTCAAAATATGGATTATTTTAACCTTTTGCACATAATATTAAGGATTCCTAAATGTGAGTATCTTATACATGAAATACTGTTGAATTTAATTTTTATCTCCCATTTATGACTTCAATTTTCAATTTCTTTGAAGAGAATATAAATAGGGGGTAAGATTGGAAGATAAATATATTTTAAGATAAGGGGTTGAGACTAAAATGACCAAAATTTCGAGACAGAAGTAATGTTATTTAAACAAAGCTGCCCAATAATGAGAATATGCTTATATTTTGTACTCAATGAAAGATAGGTATGTCCTTTTTCTGTATCAAAATTGAAAATGCAACTTATTGTTTGAGATCGTAATTCAATGTCGGCTCATGTGATTTCTCACTGATATTACAAGTATGATGTGCCAAAGTATGTACATGTTTACCCCTCTTGCATTATCCAATATTCAACCATTTCTTGAAGCATCTAAAGAAAATGATTTGACTACGCTTACAGATATGTGTTTTATTCTCTCTACTCTCCCGCATTTCTCAGTAAAAATTTCAAGCTGACCTTCTAATATGAAATGCATTTAAAATGATGCAGGCTCCACCTGTGATTGTCTTTTCCTCTGCTTGTGCTGGTTTGGCAGGTTAGGAATTTCTGTCCATGGTGCTATGCTATGTTAATTGGGTTTTCAATATGTAGCCAAAGTATTTTGACAGTTTACTTATTGATCACGTTTTGCCCCTGGAGTTTCTGTGAAGTATAAAGGAAGTCATTTTTGTTATCCCAACCGTATTAAGATATATCTTATATAAATTGTTCTCTTCTTATTGCCTTGTGGTATTTTGATGCATTCTGAATTTCTATTGAGTGAAAGCACCAGCCCAGAAGTTTGAAGCAATTAAGTCCCTAAAGTAAGACTGAAATGCTTATCATTTTCTTGCTCTTTCCTCTTAATTTTGTGGGAAATAATATCAGAGTGGACCATATGTTATTTGAAGAATTATAATTGCATCTTCTTGTTCATTTTAAGTATAAAAGGTGAAGTTTTGTTCATAGTTGATCTTTCTATGACATAGCTATGCATAATCATCTATTGTGGCTATAGTTTACAATTTCTTTTAATAAACATTGTGAATATATGAGAAATTTTAGGAACACGTAGAAGGGTGAGGGATATTTAAAATGGATTTCTTAGGTGTGGTTAGAGAAATAAAGCTGAAGCAAGTCTATTATAAATAGGCGTAGAAAAAGTTAATTACAAATAGCAGTATTAAAGATTTGTTAGCCCTTTTTTTCCTTATCTGGGTGTGTTCCAATTGTTGGTATTTTTGCAGAAAATGCAGATTGGTGATATTTTACAACTGTAGGATGGATATACATGTTTTCATATACTCATTCCTACTTGACTTAGGGATTTCTTTGATTTGTGTTGATGGCTAATGATCAAAATTAGTAGAAAACTTCCGTGGACAAAACTGCCATGTAGTATGGGTAAGGGAATGACAAACCTTCCCTTGATGGTTGGGAGACTATTATGTTAACAATGTAGCTTGAATTTCAGAGGATTTCTAAAACCCTTAAAATTGTTCTGGATGGGGAAACTGAACATTCTCTAAAGGCATAATTCCCTGTTTAGTCCCTAATGTTTTTTCTTTGGACAATTTTAGTCATCAATGATTATTTTGAACATTTTTTGTCCCAAATGTTTTTCTTTTCACCATTTTGGTCCTTGATGAATATTTTTGATATTTTTTGGTCCTCGAATTTTTTATGTGAATTATTAAATCCTTCAGAATTTGTAATGAATTGATCTAATAATTCACACGAAAAAACATCAGGGACCATAATGATCTAATAAAAAAAGTATAAGGGACCAAAAAAGTTTAAAATTATTGTCAAGTCCAATAAAAAAATCAAAGACTAAAGGGTTTAACATAATCATCGAAGACCAAAATGGACATCAAGGACTAAATAGGGATTTTACTTTCTCTTTATTTATGTGTATTTTGAAGTTGGGAGGCTGCATAATATATATGTATACGAATATGTATATACCAACACACACATGCATTCACCTTTTTGGGATGTTTCCAGTGAAAACTTGTGGTCTGATGGATATGGAAAAGATGCAAAGATGTGGTAAACTACTT
This sequence comes from Apocynum venetum, assembly GCA_019593545.1. Lineage (NCBI taxonomy): Eukaryota > Viridiplantae > Streptophyta > Magnoliopsida > Gentianales > Apocynaceae > Apocynum > Apocynum venetum. Next base: position 22,860 of record SRSM01000501.1, on the reverse strand, counting down.
AGAAAAATGAATTAGCCTGCATTTTGGGTAGCAGTTAACCTATTAATCAATATAGAAATATGTTTTGCATCTCTGGATTTAATATGATTCACCTTCTCCAACCCTCCTTCCTTCAGTGAAGTGTCGTTGTATGCAGTTTAAAAGATCTTGAAAAGTTTGGCTACTGGGGAGTATTGGCTTTTGTTTGGTTCAAGTCCTGTTGTCTTAATTGGCTTCTGATTGATTCAAATGTCATTGTCTTAATGGACCTCAACTCTCCAGGTGGTGCTGTGCCAGCACTTGCTCAGCTTGCTTCTTCATCCTATCATGCTGCAGTTGCGTCATCACCTTTTTCTTCTTCATCCTCACGAGATGACAAGATGAGCAAATCTAGGACTTCCTCAACTCTGTAGGAATGATTATGAGGATCTATAAACAGAACTTTTTCGGTGTGCCTCAGGGAAATAGGCTTGTAGTTCCATCAAGAGTGGGCTCTCCAAAGAAGATGCACCTTTAATGTGGTCTGCCTACTCAGAATTTCCTGCCGTGTTGGGAAGGATGTACAAATGATTAATGCTGAGATACAAACACTAGCAGTAATTTAAAGCTATTCGTTTCTCCTCTTTGAAATGTTGAGAGCTGTAACCTATGTGTATATAGTGAATGTCGTTCTACTATGAAAGTTTTTTAAAAATATTTATTTTAAGAAAGTAAATATTTACTTTGAATAATTACAAAATAAAATATAAATAATTAATGTCTTTATGAAAGTAATAATAAGAGAATGGTTTATATTTGGAGGGGAATGATTGTATGGTTAATAAATTCAAATTTGTTAATTCATTATCAACAAGTGTTCTTTAGGAATTTGGACTCCCAAGTGTGTGTGTATATAATGATACAATATATTGGTACATATGACACTTCAAAAATATATATACCATGGCATTCATATCAAATTTTCCAAGTAGAGAAAATTCATATATGAGTGTTCGCAAATTAAGATTTGTTAAATCTCGCATGCTATTTAATTTTTATAGCATAATTTTTAAGTGAACGGCTCAAAATACCTCAGCCCACAAAATGAATCTTACACACTGAGTATCGATGCGTGGTTTCAGGAGTCGCCGACCAAGCCACAATGCTCGCAACTCCTCGTCTTGCAGCAAGGAGATGCGATTTCCTATTCTACTTGCAAGGAACTTCAATCTTCAAGGCTAGCTGTAATGGATTTGAGAGTGTCGAAGATTGCTGCAATTGGTATTGAATAGTCCAGTGTGAAGATTAGATGGGAAAATTGCAATTGGTATTGAATAGTCCAGGATGAAGATTAGATGGGAAAATCTGATGATTGATTCAACACATTTTTTTTATGAAGCTTATAATAATTTCAGGTAGATGGAAATTTGTGTAGTGGGCAATGTCACAATAATGTCGGTCAGATTGAAAGATGGAAAGATTATCTTTTCGTAATATACTAATAATTAATTATAGTCAAATTATATATATATATATATATATCAAAATACATAAATTAAAACAAAGTACACAATTCCATTGCATAAATTACAAAATACATGCAAAAATTCAAATTTGGCAGTCTTATCAAAATTACAATTGTAGATCCAAATCAACTTCATCCGTTTGTTTTTTGCACTTGTTAATTTAATATGAATCTTATGTGTCTTTTTTGTGATTGTTACTTTGATATGATGTGTTTTGAATGGATCAATTAATTGTAGGAATTTCATGATCCACGATAGAAATAAAAGTCTTTAATTTGAATATCAAGAGTTTGATGAAAGAAGAAGTTTTGTTAAAAAATGAGACAGAAATCTATTTTCAATGACCTTATCAAGAAATATCAATAAGGATGAAAGAAATTATTGACATTAAACAAATATATAGGTTTATTATATAAATTCAAGTTTAACCAAGATAGTATGTTTAACATCTGTTTATGAATTGTATTCAATATATAATTCATCACATAACTTCTTAACCTCATCTATTCTTGTGGGTGATGGGAATATGATCTAATTTTCAAGAGTCAATTTTTTTTTGGTTAAATCATATTGAATTTAACACAGCATGACAAATCATAAACAATATTAATTCATTTGGAATCTGCATATAAATTTCCAATTTGGTCTAATATTTTTTTAAATTAACACAACTCTTTTTAAAATATTGTGAACATTTCTTGTAGGTTGAGCCCCTTTTTCAAGGAAATAGAGAATAACATGAAAATTTAAATAAGTTTGATTCTTTATCAGATCATAAAAACTCACCTTTTGAAAAAAATTTCCTTATCTTCGAGATCAAACATCAATTGCAACAATTCGATAGACCACTCATTGAAATAGATGTATATCAAAATGTGAATTATGGATGATGGATTTAGAACCCGATTTTGAAATGATCGTTTATGTCACATTTTATTGAAATTAATATTAATAATAATTGATAATTATCTTTAGTCATCTACTTCTATAAATAGATTGGTTTCTTCTCCATCTCAAAAATTATTTTCTTCAAATGATCCCATTAGATACTTAGCAAGTACTTCTTTATAGTTTTCAATTTCTCCATCATAATATGGAAAATACTTTATCACAAAGAAAAGAATGGCACATCAACACCACAAAGATATAATAATTCCACACCAAGAATGGAAGGTAATATAATAAATATTTTATTAGTAAAGAGAATTAAAAACATTGGGCTTTTTGGCAGGACAAATCTTGGAAACAATTAACCATATATTGAAGCTTCAATTGAATTGAGGATGATGTTAAGCATGCATAAGATTAATGTAATATATGGAGTAGGTAATGTTGATTTAGTAGGTGTAGTTATTCAGACTGCACATAAAGAAAAAGGTAAAATGGTAAGTGCTATTCATATTCCATTAAAACTATTATATGACAAGACAGTGTAATTTGATATATAAGTTAAGTCTATGTATAAACTCATATGTATCATGATGAACAAATCTAATGCGTTCGTATTATTACCATAAGGTTACGACATGTTAAAACATATGTTGAACATACTATCTTGGTTAAACTTGAATTTACATAATAAATCTATATGACTATTTAATGTCAACAATTTATTTCATTATTTATTGATATTTCTTCATAACACAGTCGAAAATAGGTTAATATCTCCATTCTCAAGAAGATTTCTTCTTTCAACAAACTCTTTGTATGAACTGATATTCAAATAAGAGACTTTTGTTCCTATCAAAGATCCTAAAGTTCCTATAATTAATTGATTCATTCCAAGCACATCAAATCAAAGTAATAAGAACAAAAAATAAAAAGATAATCCATATCAAAGTCATAAGTGCAAAAAATAGGCAGATGATCCATATCAAATTAACAAGCACAAAAAAGAAACAAATGAGGTTGATTTGGATCTACATTTATAATTTTGATCACACTGCTGGATTTGAATTTCTAGATATATTTTATGATTTTAAAATGTCTAGATGTATTTTGTAATTTATACAATGGAATTGTGTACTTTGTTTTAATTTAAGTATATATATATATATTATTTGAATATAATTACTTATTACTATATTACAAAAAATATTAAATATTAATTGAAATAAAAATATATTAATTAAAATTTACTTAGTGTATATTAATTCATTAATTATTCCCGCTAAATATGAATGAATTAAAAAAACAAAAAATATAATATTTCCATATTTCAATCTAAGTGACATTATTGTGTGTTGTTCCACTACACAAATTTCCATATGGCCGAAATTATTGTAAGCTTTTTCATTAAAAAATAAGTGTTGAATCAATTCTCAAATATTCCCATCTAATCTTCAACCTGGACTATCCAAAACCAATTGCAGCAAGCTTCGACACCCTCAAATCTATTACAGCTAGCCTCAAAGATGAAAACTCCTTGCAGTGAGAATAGGAAACCACATCTTCTTGCAGCAATACTAGGAGATCGCAGCTCGTTGCTGCAAGACTAGAAGATCACAGCTCATTGCAGCAAGCATCAGTTGTCACAACAAGAAAGGGATTCGCATCACAAGAGCATCGATTGTGACAGCAAAAAAGGGTTTCGCATCACATCGAGCATCAGCTATAACAACAAGATATAGTTTCTCATCATACCACGTATCATTTCATATTTTTAAATTTTATTTAATATTTTATATGTTGTAAACGTATATGAGATGTGTGTTTATAGTTAGGTATGAAATTATGGTTATTATGGTTTAAATTTTTTATATCTTTTTATGGTTTAAATACAAATATTTTTTATATTTTTATGCGAATTATGTGAATTTTCTATCTCCCAAATTTATGTACATTTTATATAATTTATAGATATGTTTAATCTATTGTGAAATCATTTGTAAACTGATAATAGAATATATTTCCCAATTGTAAATCATTTTATTTTATTTCATGTTATACACCAATATTTACATATTGATAAATGCTGTTTTTTCCTTAAGATTTTACAGTTTGGCAAAATTTTCATAAATGAATGGTAATAAAGAAAAGGCAATAATCGTTGGACGCAAAGGAAAACAAATATCTGACGTATGGTTACATTTTAAACAATACTTTGCTGGTGGTAACCCAAAGGCCAAATGCATTTATTGCAATGCTATACTAACTGTTGTTTCAAGCTCGAGAGCAAGCTTACACTTTTGTCCGGAACATAAAAGAATACTAATCATAGATAATGAGTACAATTTTAATCAAGATTTGACTGAAATGATCATTTTGTATGAATACCCATTATCTATCGTTGAACATTATGGTTTTCAAAAGTTTTGTAGTTGTATACAACCATTGTTCAAGGTTTGTTCAAAAAGAATTTTGAAAAGAAAAGTTTTGAAAACTTATGAAATTGAAAAAGAAAAATTATTGTCCATGTTGACGCAAAATCAATGGAGAATAGTTATCACTTTTTAATATGTGGAGTGTTAACCATCATAACAAATCTTACATAGCTATTACTATCAATTTCATTGATAATGAATGGAACATGTATCGAAAAATTTTGAAGTAATTGTTTTTAATATTGCAATGATTATATATTTAATTTTATTTATATTAAAAAATATAATTATTTCACTTTTTAATCATTAGTAATAAGTTTTTTAATGTTCCTGGTTCACACAAAAGTCAAGTTTTAAGTAACGTTTTAAAAGAGAGTTTTATTCAATGGAACGTTAATAGAAAATTATCAATAATGTCTCTTGATAACTGTTCTACCAATGATGCTATTATTCATCATATTTTGGACAGTTTACAAAATAATACATTAACTTTGGGTGGAAAATTTTTGCATATAAGATATTCTGCACACATATTGAACTTGATAGTTCAAGATGGGCTCTCAATAATAAATAAAGAGATAAAAAAAGTTTGAGAAAATGTTGAATTTGGACAGCATCATCCAAGAGAGTGCAAAGATTTGAAGAAGTAGTGCATCAATTAGATATTCAACATACCAATAAGCATGTTTTAGATTGCGAAACAAGATGAAATTCAATATTTTTTATGCTTAAAATTGCATTGTCATATATGATTGTCTTTCATATGGTGAAACATAAGGAGCAGTTATATATTTGCTTATCATCGGATAATGATTGGATTTTGGCACAAGAGATATGTGATCAATTATAGATATTCTATAATGCCATTGAAATATTTTAAAAAACAAGAGCTCCAACTTTGAATGTGATTTTTCCTATTATTTGTGATGTTAGAATTAAGTTGCACAAGTTGGTAAATGGCAATAATGAATTGGCAATTGCTTGAAAAATAATTTCAAAATTTGATAAATATTGAAATGATTTTCATGGACTTACAAGTGTAAGTATATTTTTGGACGCTCAATATAAGTTTAGTTTTTTAAAATTCATATTTGCACAAATATATGGTGAAAATGCACCCACAGAGAATAGAAGAGGTTAAGAAGTGTGATGAATTGTATATTGAATGCAATAATAAAAAAGATAGCTAATAATCTAACAATACTAGTTCTTTCGTTGAATCTAATGTACTCAGAAAAAGATAACAAGGGGGGAAATTTTGTTGGATATGCAATTTTTTTTGCACTTAAAAAAAAATTTGTAAGGAGGGTCAGAGATAAATTGATATTTGAAAGAATGATGCGTACTACTTTATACAAACTTTGATATTTTATCGTGGTGAAAGAATGATGGATCTAAATATTTTATTTTTCAAATGATTGCAAAAGACATTGTGTACACCAGTTTCTACAGTAGTTTCAGAATTTGCATTTAGTATTGATGGTAAAACAGTGAATGCACATCGTAGTAGGCTTCATCCAACAACACTAGAAGTTTTGATTTATATAAAGGTAAAACAGTGAACATAAAGGTAATTTTAATTTATATTTATATTAAATTTCTAATTAATTTATAAGTTCTAAATAAATAATCTTTCGTTTTTTTACAAGTCGAAATGATGAAGTTTTGATACTTATTTTTGAAGATGCAAATGATGATAATGATTAAGGGGTAAATTTTTTTTATTTACTATCGATTAATTTTATTGTGAACATTTATGATTTTTTTAATATAATTATTGTTTAAGATTTTTATTATTGACTTGTTTAAGAAATATTTATTTAAGCAAGTTATATATTACTGGACATTTGCAATAATATTTATAAAATAATATAAATTATATGAAAATTAAATTATTTGTTAGGAAATGTGGACGAACCATGAGTATATTGACAGGTGTACCAGTTAATCTTTTCTTGGGAAAGGGAAGAGATGGAGCTGGTATCAACCATTTATTAGTGGAAATTATGAATTAATGTAATATAAATTTATTAAACTAATGAGATTAATAATGAAATTTTAAATAAAAAATATGTTTATTTTAAAAAAATGTATATTTAATTTCGAATGACCTAAAATATAAATGTGAAGATTCAATTATAGAACGACAGCCTATATATATAAAATACGTTTAGAAGACAATCTAGAAGTGCTAAATGCTAAAACAATATATTCATTATATATTCAATCTACAATACGTTTAAAATACTTTTAAATCCCAAATAATATATTCATTATATCCTAAAACAAGAGACTAGAGTAAGAGTCTTCCTGTAAAGTTTAAATGCAAATGCTATAGCGCTGCGCTTGCAAAGCATGATGCAGAAAATATCACATATTAATAATGCATGGCCAACTATTAATATGTTTTTATGTAAGATATGAAAAATAAATATCTGTTTCCAAGATATGATTCTTGATCACTTCTTCATTTTTTTTTTTTTTGAGGAAATTGTTCATTAGTTAAAAACAAAGGGAAATTATTTGGATTTCTAAATAATTCAATTGCAAATCGGACAAAAAAATGATTTTATATTGCTTAACGACAAAGTAGTTGGTAATTTTTATTAGTGAGTATAGACAACTTTTGTCATAATTATCCATAAATTTTTGAAGTTGGTATATATGTTGATAATAAAAGGAAAAAGGTATTTAGATAAGATTTCTTTTATGTGCAATTTGATGTTGAGTGGTTCATATGTTGAATAAACTGAAAATAGTTTTAAAAAATATATATTGTTTTTGTCTAAAATTGGATGAGTATCTCTTTTTTATTTTAAAATATAAAAAATGAATAATCACTTGCAAAAATCACATATATTCTCTATCTAAACTTAGAAAGAAGAATCCTCCTTAATTTAAGTTATACATATCCTACCAACACATATATTTTTATAGCCAAGTAGAGGGTAATGTGATCATTTTCTTTCAATTTTTTTGTATTAAATAAAGATCATCATAGAGTAGTTAATAAAGTGGGTCTTACTTATTAGGACTCGTTTTTTGTGAAAAAACAAATAGATATGAATTAATATTATATCCAAGTTTCGGAAAGAAATTTTAAAATTATTTTTTGTGAAAAAACAAATAGAATATGAGAGAGAGAGAGAGAGAGAGAGAGAGGAAGCTCTTGGTCAACAAACATAATTCCCTAAAAATAAATTCAGCTGTGCGTGTTGTAGACCGGTTCCATTGCAACGCGGCATTTTGAAAACTAGTTCGATTCATTCCATTAGCAGCCGCTGTCCCTACTCAGTCTCGGAGGCTGAGACTCAGTCAAATTTGCCTCAGCAATTTACAGATTATCCACTGACAGTGACAGCTCAACCAGGTTTATGCATACCAAACCAAACCACTCCCCAATCGTGATTCGTGACTGTGACACTCTATTCATAAAACTTTAATAATTTTGTACTCCCAAAAATACATATTATGTACGGTAATTCTAATATTTTATTAATATTATAATAGTATCTAATATAATATATATGGTTTATGTGTGTAATATATTATAAAAAATATGTAAATATATATATACATTTTCATTTTAAGATGTTAATAATTAAATAAAATATTTATATATTATCAACTGATGGTTTAAGATTAACTAAATTAATAAAAGAATAATGATATTGTAATAGTTTTATTAAGGTCAAATGCTCTTTTTAATTTTTAAATTGAGTCAATTGTAAAAATTTGATTATGAACGACATGAGTATTATAGTATTATATTTGGTGTAATTCATCTGTTAAAACATGATATATAACAAGTTGAGACTTACTGAGTCTAACACTATATCACTTTTTTCTTTTCACTTAGATTTGAACAATTTTACATTTTTTGTAATTTTATCATAAGAATGAATGATTTTACAATAAGAAATAATACGCATAAATCTATGACACAAAAAATAATGTTTTTAAGGTAAATATCATCAAAATATGTGAAAAATTAAAAAAAAACTTTTATTTTTTGCATTCTAAATGAAGTTTTGTGAGATGTGTATACGAATGTCAAGAATGATTTTCGTGAATCTATCCGTGGATGTCATTTGTGTATATTTACACATATGTAACGAAGAAATCATGATAGTTGTTAGGCATAACTCTTTCATGAGTTTTGTACATTATTTCACAAAAACTCTTATTATAATTTATTTCTTATATATTCATATGTTTTTAAATAATAATATATTTATAATTATTATTTATATTTTAGGCATATTTTTTAAATATCTTAATTTCATAATCATATTCTTGTTTTTGGGTTTTTTACCTCAAATATTGTACTCTTTTTTAAATAAAAAAAAATCTTGAATGTGTTTTTGAATGTTAATTCAGATAGTTTGAAGTAAGTACTAAATATGTCACTTAAATATTGTATATTTTTTAATGAAATTTTTAATGTGTTTTTTGGAGGTTAATTTGAATGGATTGTAGTAAATATGCCACTAAATTTAAATGTTGAATGAATAAGAATGACCAATTGATTGTCTCTATTTGTTTTCTCCTAAGAAATACAATTTTTTTAGAATATTTCATTTGATCTAATCTTTATTTTCTTCTTTTATATCTTATTATTATCAATAAAAATGTGCACAAGGGGAATTAATGAATACTTTGAAAATTCTAAATTCAATTAAGTAATAATAATTTGACACTTTTCTTTTATTTATTTTTCAGATTAATTGAAATGGTTTTAGAGATGAAAGAAAAAAGATTGGCTAATGTTTATCTTTTTCTTTTGAATTATCTTCTTTTGGGAGGGGCCATATTGGTCTAAACAAACGTGGCATTTAACAAATTGGTGTGAGATTTAACAAAAAGATTGTAGATCAAACTATTCATTTTAAAATTTAAAATTTAAATATTCAATTAAAGAAAATAATGTTGCTTAAGGGAGTAAAATAAAGTGAAATGAGAGATAAACTTTACCAAGCGTTAAACAAATGGTTAATTTCATTAATATCCTTAAACTTCTCCATCAATCTTTCAATTATCTCTCAATATGCCTCATTCATATTTTCAATTATTTTAGTTAAATATAATTTTTATACAATTTATTATTTTTTTATCAATTAACTTTTTATTTTTTTATTAACTCTCATAAATTAAAATAAATATTACTATAAGAGAGAAAATTCTATGAACTTTTTATTTGCTTTCATGTGGAGAAAAAAATATTGATTTAACACATTAGAAAATTAAAAAATATTCGAGAATTTTTTTTTATAAATATAAAAGTTTTAATAATATTTTCATAAAGGAAGATAAAGTTCATGCACATCAAATAAATATTAAAAATTATATTGATTCATCCAATATAAAAAAATGCCTAATATAGAAATTCAAGCATTTTAAACATTTTATAAAACAATTTTTTTCTTTTATCGTTTGTTTTTAATTTTCTAATTTTCTTCACATGTTCAAACAAATAAAAAACTTTATATAATTTTTTCTTTTTTAGTAATATTTTATCTTAATTTATGAGATTTAATAAAAATAAAAGGTTAATTGATAAAAAATGATAAATTATACTTAAAATTAAAATAATAAAAAATATGAAGAAATATATTGAGATAATTGAATATATATATATATATATATATATATATATATATAAGTACGGAAGATAGTTATGGCTCATTCTGTCAACAGAATTAAATAATTATTTGCGCGTATAAACGGTCTTCAATGCTTTTTATTTTCTTTCTTTCTTCTAGAAATTACTTATTTGCTCTCCTCGTTTTTTCTTTCCTTTTCTTTTAAGTGAATTCACTCTTTTTTTTCTTTTTTAAAAAAATTGGATTTCGCAAAGCATGATAGTTTTTAAAATTTTTTTTATCTCTTTTAAGGTAATACAATAAATTACGTTCTAAATTAAATGTTAGACTAAGAATTTAAAATGATCATTGATCTTATACAAATTACCTCATTATCCTTCTTATTAATTTAGTAATTGAGACCATTATACTTGGTTAGTAAGATATAAATTTTTTAAATTAAATAGATTATTAATAAAAATATATTTATTTTTTAAAAAATAAACATTATATAAAATTGTAAACTAGTGTTACTAGTAATAATCACTTTCACGATCTACAATAAAAAAAACTATTATGATTCAAAATAGAAAACAAAAGAATAATAGCTAATGATCAAGAAACTATCTTTGTTTAAACTAACTCCTTTATACTAATTATTGTTAAAAAATATATTATATAAAGTGACTGAAGTAAGGATATGATGAAGTAACAGAATATATAGTGTGTGTGAAATCATAAAGACTACTTTGTGTTTATAAAATGAATTTCATATTGATAAATAGGAATATCTCAATCAATTTACTATAAATTTTTACTAAAAATGAATACAATGATCATAGTGTATATTTATTTAAAAATGAATTCCAGGTATCACATTTTTTTCTAAAAAAAATACTTTTTTAGTAAAAATACAGTACAAATTGTCTGAGAAGAAAAGTTTTTAGTTGTTTCTTGAGCTTTAAGTTTCAATTTTTTAATAAAAAATTCTAGTTCAAATTTATCCAAGAAGATAAAAAAGTCTTTAATAAAACTAAAAACAACTAGCAACAGGGTGCATTAATTATGGAAAAACAATTGGAGCAATTGGAAATGGAGGAAGAGAAAGAGGGAGAAAAGCAAGTAGAGAGAGAAGGAGACCTATATTTGCATCAAGAGTCCTTCAATCTACATCCTTCCCCGCCCCCCCCCCCCGGCCCCCTTCCTCTCCTTCTAGAAATGCCAATCAAAATCATCAGCTAGTACTTAATTTTTTTGCCTCTTCTACCGTTTCCAGAGCATATATAATCTACTAGAAGAAAGACTTTTCTTGCAAACTTTTCTCGTCGTCGCCATCTATCACGACTTTTTTTTTCTCCTTCTACTCTTTTCCCATTTTCTTGCAATCTTCGTCCCCAATTGGTTTTTTCTCTCTATACGCGATGCCTTTGACCTTTGAATCTTTCTCTCTTTGTTGCCTCAAATATATGAAAACGTTTCCAACGATACAATTAGGCCATACAAAACGTCACGTTCAAAGTAAATCAACTTCTTCATCTCTGTTTAGAATCTTCTTGCAAGTGAGTCCTGGCAATTCAACCCAATTCTGATATCTACGTTATAATTTAGCTATAACGATTTGATTTTTGTTCTTGGCTTTGCGTATTTTCTGTATAAGTATTGTTGCAGAGCTGCTTTGTTTAGCAGGGAAGATTAGTCCTGAGAGATAAAACAGTTGTAATAGATTTGAAAATTTTAATATGATTCTGGGGTAGGTTAATTTTGATAAAGTTTTGATTTTCGGGTGTTTTAATTGGAATCAGAATCTGGGTTTTGGAGTAAGATTTTGATTCTTGGTTTTTTTTTTTTTTTTTGCTGAAGATAGTAACTGGGATTTTCATATTTTCTGAGGTTTGGTGGATTTTTTTTTAAAAATTCTGCAGTGACTGAATGTTACAATTTTGAGTGTGTTTATTTGCTGGGTAGTCCATGTATTTGGTGAATTCTGAGTGTGAGCTGTTAAAGAGGTCTGTGATCCTGAGATCATGGCCTCCCAACAGCGTTCCCTTCTGATTCCATCCCCACGGACTCCAGGCGCCCAAGAGCTTCCTCTTACACGCTTGTTTTTGCTGATCTGTTGAATCCAATTTCTGAAAACCAAAAACAATCTTCTGTGATGGATTCAAACTCCCAGATTGATAATATCACTTTGAGTTCGTTATCACAAGGAAGCAATTCTTCCTTCCAGCTGGGAATGAAGCCAGTGAGGAATGGATCAAGAGCTGAATCTGAGGGATTAAATATTTCGCAGAAAGAGATTAATGACGAAGACGCAAGGTTAATATATATAGATGATCCTGAGAAGTCCAATGAGCGGTTTGAATTTGCTGGGAATTCAATTAGAACAGGTAATATTCTATCATCACCTTCTTGCCTCGAAATCTGTTTGAACAGTTCCACAGAGTTGCATATGTGTACTTCCTTGTGATTGCAATACTCAATCAACTCCCGCAGTTGGCTGTGTTTGGTCGGGGAGTTTCTATTCTGCCTTTGGCCTTTGTATTACTAGTTACAGCAGTTAAGGATGCTTATGAAGATTTTAGGAGGCATCGTTCAGACAAGATTGAAAACAACCGATTGGGTTGGGTTTTGGTCAATGGTTCTTTTGTGCAAAAAAAGTGGAAAGAAATACGGGTTGGTGAGATTATCAAGATTGCTGCAAATGATACACTTCCTTGTGACATGGTTTTGCTCTCGACTAGTGACTCAACTGGCGTGGCATATGTTCAAACAATTAATTTAGATGGGGAATCTAATTTAAAGACACGATATGCAAAACAGGAGACTCAAATGAAAATTCCAGAGAAGGAAAAGATTAGTGGTCTGATAAAGTGTGAAAAACCCAATAGGAATATCTATGGGTTTCAGGCAAACATGGAAATTGATGGTAAGCGTGTTTCCCTTGGGCCTTCCAACATTATCCTTCGAGGTTGTGAATTGAAAAACACTTTGTGGGCAATTGGTGTTGCGGTTTATGCTGGCAGGGAGACAAAAGCTATGCTCAACAACTCTGGAGCTCCATCAAAGCGAAGTCGGCTGGAGACACGGATGAACCGTGAAATCATTATCCTCTCCTTTTTTCTTGTGGGATTGTGTACTATAGTTTCCATTTGTGCCGGTATTTGGTTGAGGCAACACAAGGATGAGTTGAACATGATTCCTTTTTACAGGAAAAAGAGGTTCTCTGAAAATGAAGCGACAGACTACAATTATTTTGGTTGGGGAATGGAGATACTCTTTACATTTCTCATGTCAGTGATTGTATTCCAAGTCATGATCCCTATATCCCTTTACATATCTATGGAACTTGTTCGTGTTGGTCAGGCTTACTTTATGATTCGAGACACACATATGTATGATGCTTCATCCAATTCAAGATTTCAATGTAGGGCCCTAAACATAAATGAAGATTTGGGGCAAATAAAGTATGTTTTCTCTGACAAAACTGGTACACTTACTGAGAACAAAATGGAATTTCAATGCGCAAGCATTTGGGGTGTGAATTACAGTGGCAGCAAAACCAGTCTTCAAGAAGAACTAGTGGAATACTCTATTCAAGGTTCTATAACTTGCACCACTTTATTTTTATTTATTTTTAAAAATTCTATTGTTTTTAAGTAAAAAATATTGTTGGATACTGATGTGTCTTCTACGACTGTCTTATTCTGTACCAGTAGTGGATGGCCAGGTTTTGAAGCCAAGATGAAAGTCAAGGTTGACCCTGATCTTTTAAATATGGTAAGAAATGGAAAGCACACAGATGAAGGAAGACATGTTTGGGATTTCTTCCTTGCATTAGCTGCATGTAATACGATTGTGCCTCTTACTGTAGAGACATCTGATCCTTCTGTGAGGCTAATAGATTATCAAGGGGAGTCTCCAGATGAACAAGCATTGGTTTATGCTGCTGCTGCGTATGGTTTTATGCTAATTGAAAGAACCTCAGGCCACATAGTTATTGATGTTCAAGGAGAAAGACAGAGGTAATTCATGTTTTCTTCTCCATCTGGTGGAGTATAGTACTTTTATTATTGCAATAAAACCTTTCTTGTATTCTTTTCTTCTCTTATTCAACATTTGGTTATAATATGTTCCTTTTATTGTAGTTGTAAAGACGTTGATACCTTAGGTAATAGCTTCTTACGGTTTGAGCAAAAACTTAAGTCAATGAAATATTAAGATGTTGAGAAAATAAATTAAATTGAACAAATAGTTATATTGCAGCCAGAATCTTAGACTACCTTTGTGATTAATTCTCCACATCTTTACTGATTTTGATGCAATTTCTGGCTAAAAGTTCAGTCTATAAAACCCTGTTCTTAATTGCTAAAATATTTTTTCAGTTGTTCTTGGGTGTTTTTCACTTTTGATTTTAGCTCAAAAGACTTAAAAATGCATTTTTGGAGAAACTACTGCTTTTCAAAATAGCTTTTGTTCATCAATATTTTGAAAATGACAACATGATACTACTTTTTAAAGCAATTTTTTTTAATGAACACTTTCTCTTTTTAAGCAGTTCACAATCTTCGCCTGCCCCTAACACTATCTTTTTCAGTAATATCTTTGGTTTCCTTCCTACACTAGGTCTTACCCTCTTCAATTACTGTTAGCAGAGTTGAGAAAGGTGTAATGTGGAAGGTTGTTATTGTGACCCTTCTATGATTTCCTGCCTCTCTCATTCTTTTCTTATTAAAATTTCCTTCCAATTACATGGCGTTGACACCTGTTCTCTGCTTGGTGCAGGTTTAATGTTTTGGGTTTGCATGAATTTGATAGTGATCGGAAGAGGATGTCAGTCATATTAGGCTACCCAGATAACTCTGTGAAGGTCTTTGTTAAAGGTGCTGATACATCAATGTTTAGTGTACTGAATAAATCACCAAACATGAACATAATAAATGCAACCCAGACACACCTTCATGCTTACTCTTCAGTTGGTTTGAGAACTCTTGTAATTGGGATGCGAGAATTAAGTGTATCTGAATTTGAAGAATGGCAATCTTCTTATGAGACAGCAAGCACTGCTTTGATTGGACGAGCAGCTTTACTAAGAAAGGTTGCGTGCAACATAGAAAACAACCTTAGCATATTAGGTACCTCTGGAATTGAGGATAAACTGCAACAGGGTGTGCCAGAGGCGATAGAATCTCTGAGAATGGCTGGAATGAAAGTATGGGTTTTGACTGGGGACAAGCAAGAAACTGCCATTTCAATTGGATACTCCTCTAGACTCTTAACCAGCCAGATGACCCAAATTTTGGTTAACAATAGGTCCAAAGAGTCCTGCCGAAAAAGTTTGGATGATGCCCTGAGTAGGAGTCAGAATGTCAGGGCTGTCTCGGTTGCCAACGATGCTGCTGGTGAAAGATCTGTGCCCGGAGTTAGTCCACTTGCCTTGATTATTGATGGGACAAGTCTTGTCCATATTCTTGACACTGAGCTGGAAGAACAGGTAATGTACTGACTACCTACAATTCTTCTCCTCTCTTTCATGGTTGTTAGTATCCTGTGCATTTAATTTTTGTGCATTTGTTTTGCAGTTATTCCAGTTAGCCAGTAGATGTGCTGTTGTGCTTTGTTGTAGAGTTGCTCCATTGCAAAAAGCTGGCATTGTTGCCCTAATTAAGAATCGAACTGATGACATGACTCTTGCCATCGGGGATGGTGAGCATGATCTCTTCCATTGATCCAAACAGATTTTGCATGTATTCTTTCTAGGAGAGAAATAGAAAAGAATGTGCCTTGTTGGTAATTTTGGAAAATGATAGAAGATTTTTTTTTTTTTTTTTTGTGATTTCAGGGGCAAATGATGTTTCTATGATCCAGATGGCTGATGTGGGAATTGGGATCAGTGGCCAAGAGGGTCGACAAGCGGTCATGGCATCAGATTTTGCAATGGGCCAGTTTAGATTTTTGGTTCCTCTATTATTGGTTCATGGACACTGGAATTATCAGCGAATGAGCTACATGATACTATACAACTTTTACAGGAATGCCATACTTGTTTTCGTCTTATTCTGGTTAGTTTGCTTTAGATAATGTACATTGAAAGGGCCTATTATTAACTCAGGGAGGGGTTTGGCCTTTTTTTCCCTTTTTCTCATTTTCTGGAGGTTACTTGTTCCTTGGTTGTTTGTTGAGATCTTGCATTTACTGAAGTTGTTTGTCTTGATCTTTATAGTATTCTGAACTTTCAAAGGAATAAAGGAGTGTTGATCCTAAGTTGAAATTACTAGAAGGGATGAGAGAGAGAGAGAGAGATTCAAATCACAAGTTAGATAGAATATTGAATTTGAATCTGTATACTAGATTATGAATATGATATGAGAAACAAACTCCAATATATAAATTAAATAATACTAACAGCATGCTTATATTTTGTGCACAGGTTTGTACTCTTCACAGCTTTCACTTTAACAACTGCAATAACAGATTGGAGCAGTATGTTGTACTCAATAGTATACACTGCGTTACCAACAATAGTCGTTGGGATTCTTGACAAGGATTTAAGTAGAAGAACTCTTCTCAAATTCCCTCAACTTTATGGGGCTGGACAAAGAGAAGAAGGCTACAATTCAGCCCTATTTTGGTTAACAATGATGGACACATTGTGGCAAAGCATAGCTGCCTTCTTTGTGCCTTTCCTTGCATATTGGGAAAGTACAATAGATATTTCTGGCCTTGGAGACCTTTGGACACTTGCACTGGTGATCTTGGTTAACTTACACTTGGCCATGGATGTCATTCGATGGATTTGGATTTCACATGCAGCCATTTGGGGATCTATAATAGCCACTTTCATTTGTGTCATAATTATTGATTGTCTGCCGTTTTTATTTGGTTACTGGTAAGACTATCCTTGTCTTTATATATTTTTGATTAATTCTTACCTGCTGCACATTGCAATTTGAATTTACTCCTACACAAGGTATAACAGATATCTTGAATGCATGATCAATATTCAAACTTAAACTTATTTTAAAAAACGTGCTTATCTCTCTGTCCTCTCAAACATTTGGTTTCTGTAGCACTTTTTCTGCTAATTTTGATTTTTGTTCTTGGAAACAGTTTATGATAATCACAAATAGGATTTGTTATAAGAATTTATTAATAACATGATTTAGAAATTTTTGTTAGAATGATTATGAAGAACTGAAACTAATTTTACTGCCACTAGTTAGTTATTAGAATTTTCTGTTTGAACTATTTTTTTGCTTTGGTAGAAGAGCCATATGTAAGAACTGATTGGGACATTAGTTATAACAAAAATTGTGTATATTTGTTAGTATAAAAATATTAGGAAATTTAAAGTCAGAATTTACAAGTACAATTTACTTTTCAAATTTCTCTACTTATCTGGACCTCTAGCTTGGGAGAAACTTGAAGGAGAAGCTTGAGAAAATAATTTTAATGGTTATTAATCATTACTAAGTGAATAATTTGTTCCTTTAAGAATTATTCAATTTACATAGTGCAGTGACATGTAATGGTGTCAACTTATGATTAAAGGTAGTTGGTGAGAATAGTACTCCATCAGTCTGGAATTGAATATTCATTTTTGACTTAATATTAGAATTAGTAGAGTTTTTGGACTTCAAAAAAGTTATCAAATTATCCTTGTTATTAATGTAGGTAAGTAGATGTAAACCTCATAAAGAAGATTGCTAATGGAACTAAATATGAGAAATATGTTTACCTTAGGAAAATGAAATTTAATTTTGGTCATCTAGAAATGAAAATACGGACTTTCAATTCTAGACGGAGGGAGCAATTCTTAATGGCTGATATTTTCCCTAAATAAATCACATTTCTTAAGGTTTATATGTTTCAATAATGAAGTTATATTGGACTGGGGAATATTATTGCATCTATAGCATCTTAAACCTTTCCTTATTTTTAAAGGCAATCTTGGAGTAGACACACTAGAGTTGTTTCTTTATTGGCATTCTTGTTATTTCCTCAATAATTTAACAGAAACAGAATTTTACGTGTGCGTGCGTGTTAATTGTCATGAGGGAAATCATGTGCATCTTAAACATGTTCTATGATTTCAAGTCTAACACTATACATATTATATACAATTATACCTTGATATCCCATTTTTGGGATTTGACAAGAAAGACTAGCCAATACTGTGTACAAGTTACATGGATGCTGGGGAAAGTGAAAATGAGTTCTGTTCCAAGTGTTTTCTTACTAAATTATTGAGCAAAAGTTGTTCGTTATTAACATTGGAATTTAGCCGAATTTCTGAATCTCTAGAGAAGATTCTTTCAGGCCGGATTACCCTAAATGTAGAATACAAGGCATCCGAGGGAGATTCCATTGTTCTTGATTCATTGTTGGTCTGAATTGACATTTGGTGTCAATGTTTTTCGAATATTACCAAGTTGATCCTTTGTTTTGAGCCGGTTATACGATTTGCTCATGTCATATCAAACGTATTTCAGGCAGGCAGATCTTTTGCAAAATGAATGCATTTTGTTTTGTTTTGTTTTGTCCAACATAATAATACTCCAATTGCATCCTGCTTAGTTTCTAGGGTTCTCACTTGAGATTAAATCCAAATTTTATTTCATCTTGATGTCTTTGAGTTGTTGTCTCCCATGCCTCTATGGTCCAATTCCCACCTTAATATGTTTCTGAATTTGTTACCCTTAATGTTATCATGTTTGGAGAAAACCTGAAATATCTTTAAGGGTTAGAATCTGCGAGTCACATGTTACCTGCAGAATCTAGAATATCTGCAATATTCTACTACTTAGAAATTCAGAACCTTTGGGAATCAAAACATTTTAACACTTGCAACAAACTTGAAGCAATTTACATTTCCCATCCATGTAAATTGTCAATGCTGCATGGTCTTGGGTTGTGAGCAAATCTACACCTTAATAGGATTATATCTCAGTTGCTGAATTCTTTGTTTTCAATTTTTACAAGTCTCCTAAAACTCATTACTGTTATTCATTTATTGTCACTGCCTGAAATGAATCTAATCACATATATAATGTCTTCTTGCAGGGCATTTTTTCACATTGCTGGAGATGGTTTGTTTTGGTTGTGCTTGCTTGGCATCATTGTCGGAGCATTGTTGCCACGTTTTGTTGTAAAATTTTTCAATCAGCATTATACACCAACAGATATTCAGATTGCAAGAGAAGCTGAGAAGTTTGGAGATTTTACAGAATCAGGTAACGGAGATATGGAAATGGACCAAATTTTTTATTCTCAGAGATAATTTAGATGGATTTTTCTTTTCTTTTTCTTTTTCCCCATGATTTTGTAAGGAAAAACTTCATATTCTTTAGGCTGCTTGACAAATCTTTGTTGCCAGCTGGTGTTGTTGTATGTTACCCATAGCATAGAACTAGTACATAGGTTTCATTCTTTGATGTCCATGTCCTATAGAAGATGCAAATGTACATTACATGTGTTCATTATACAAAATCTGTTGCTTGTATCAACATGTTTGGAAGAAGAGGAGATTGTGCCAACTTTCAGTTGGCCTCTCTTTATGATTTTTTGTGTTGAAGTCTTCTGCTCTGAGAATGTTTTAAGAATATTTTGTAAGATCCTAGTTTGAGTCTTGACGATAGAGCTAGATAAATTTGCTTCTCAGTCCTAGTTAACTAGGAGTTGGGGTCCAGTGTCATATTATGAAAAAGAAAAGGATGCCATTTTCTTCCGAGATCATGGATTGAAATCTGAAACATTGAGTCCAAAATATAAACGTTTATCATTTCATCCTCTTTTAACCTTGTATCCAAACAGAAGTTGAGGAAAAATAGTCTAGTAATGAGAGACATGATTTGACTCAATTAAACTTCTTTTCATGTCTCAAGGGAGAAGTAAAATGACTGCTCTTCCATTACTCAAATCTCAGTATCAATTTTTTAGAGTTGAATGCAGAGTATGCAGAAGTACAATTCAGAAAATTTGCTTATAAACTTACTGTAAAAGCATCAGTTCTATAACTGTTAGTGTATATAGTAATGTACAATGAGTAGACATTTTACATTGTCAGGTTTCTATCAAGCTAAAGAATGTAGAGCTGTTTCATATGTGATTTTAGAGTGAAATTCTCCATGAAACCATAAGATTAACAGAACACTAAATTAAGCGCTCTGTGACTGGGACAAAATGAAAAACTGAGTTTACCGTTTGTTTGAGTACTAAATGAGCATTCACCTCTGGGAAAAAGAATGGAGGATGCCCAGTTCTTCCATCAATAACAGATTAGCCCCCTCTTCATACAAAAGTAAAAGCAAGCCATCACCCGAAATCCTCTGGCAGTTCTATAACACGAACAACATTCCGGGGCCTTAAAGAAAAAAAAAATAATACTAATAATGATTATCAGAAAACAAACACTTTCTTTAGTCAGAGGAGAGGATATCTAATTGAAAAGGTAAAAAACAGACAAAATTGAATAAAGAATGCATGGTGCAGACAAATCTATGACACTAAAAGAGATCAGGATATTATGAAACAGTCATGAAAATAGGAGAACTGAAAAAAATGCATAAAATGGGTGAGTAAAGAGTTTAGATGATTTATCCTTCTAAGTTTTATTTTATTTTTATTTAACTATCTTATATGCCTCTCAAAGAATAGCATATTATGCCCTTAAAATTTTGGTCAGTTATTTATTGAAAAATAAAATAAAGTAATATGATAATTACATTTGAAATGGTATTTAAGTCCTATGAAAACAATTTCCAAAAATGGTATTAAAAAAAATTCAATGACCATAACATGAGTTGCATTTTGTAAATGTTAATGTAGTTGATCAAAATCATCTAATTCTCTCACATCTGCAATTCATCAGTCAAAGTCTTGCTTCATGAATTGTAATATTCAATTAATGTTTGAAGTACATCTATCTGAATAATTTTTGGAACTACATAATCTCTTTCAAGTATGAAGCATATTTGCTTGAGCATGATGGAAATGTGATGGCCCATCTGGCAATTTATTGCATATAAAATAAATACTCCTTGTTTAGAATTGAATATTCACTTTTTTATTTAATGCATGAGAGTTTTTGAACTTTACATAGTTATGATGTAATCCTATTATTAATGTAGTAAATGACTCATTTTCTAAACCACTCTGTTGAAGAGAACTAGCAGTACCAGACCTCACATTGCAGTTGTCGACGATAAGTTTCTTGAGGTATTCGTTACTGGCAGTTACATACCTAAGGGATGAGTCACCTTCGTCCCAATAAAAGAAATTGCATTCTTGATTGGATATATTTTTTATTTTTGCTTTCACTCTTCTCTCAATTGCTTTCGTTGGATGTATATGTCGAAGATGCTGAAGGGTGGACCAAGTGGTGTCCAATGGGGTAGTTTGAGGTTGTGGTCAAGAGTAAAAGAATACAACACAAAATACATACACACCTTTATGTTTTTGAGGTGGAGATATTTGTTCACAAGACAAGTAACAAATATGGCTCACCTGTGGTCGGTAAAGGTCCATCAGTCCAACGGTCGAGCTCCATTTTGCGACACAAGCTCCGGCTTGCTTTTCCTTTTGGTTGCAACCAAGGCAAGTGCCACTAACGATTGGAAGCAATCAAGTATTCTTTTGATTCCTTCAGATTGCTTCCCATGATTGCTATCCACATCAAGTTTTTGCCTTTGTGTCCCTAAATGTACCTGATAAACTTATATGACACTATTCTGCTAGTGGCATTTATTTGGTTATGTAATGAAACATATTCTCTTAATCAAATTCATTTACAAAATCATGAATGTATATATGACATTTCTAGCCTTCATCCTATCGTTTCAGCAGACCTAGTAGCCGTTGGTAATCGTCAATTTAGTCGTCAATTAGAAGATCTATGATATCTAATCTACATATCTGTAACACCCCTCAAGTTGAAGCATATATATAAATCCCTACTTGTTACAAAGATAATCAACCCGAACTCTAATGAGAGCCTTTGTGGAAATATCTCCTAATTGTTCTCCAATCTTCGCATTACCTATAGAAATTAAGCCTTGTTGAATCTTCTCGTGAACAAAGTGACAATCGATCTCGATATTTTTGTTTGCTCATGAAATACTGGATTAGAGGCAATATGAAATTCAACTTGGTTGTCATACAAGAACTTCACTGGCATTGAGACCTTAAAACCCATTTCATTGAGAAATTGATATATCCACGACATAGAATTAGCATAGTTATGAATTCAGATTTTGCACTAGATCATGAAACTATATTATATTTCTTGCTTTTCCATGAAACCATATTACCTCAAAAAAAGACACAACACCCAATAGTGGATCTTCGATCTTCCTAAGATTCAGTCCTATCAGCATATGAAAAACATTCAATCTTAATGTGACCATGATCATTGTACAAAATCCCACGTCATATCCTTCTTTTAAATAACACCAAATTTATTTACTGCCTTCCAGT
>SRSM01000500.1:0-124782 GCA_019593545.1 Apocynum venetum | reverse complement strand
CTTGAAGAAAACCTACCTTTGATATCTCTTCATTTTTCACACTTTTCTATTTTCTTTTTCTTTTCTTTTCTTTTCTTTTTTTTCTTTCTTTTTCTTTTTTTTTTTTTTTTACCTTTCCGATTTTTTTTTGGCAATATCTCGTAATCCTTTATCAGCAGTGTTCATAACTTTTCTATACATATTAACACATGATAATACATTCTCAATAAAATATTTGGATAGAAAAGTAATAAACGAGGCTAATTATCAAAGAAATTAAATGGTAATGAAACCATTCATACATGTTGGCTCAAAGTAGGATCAAGGGATATATAAGTATGGTTCGTTTAGAAAGGCTCAAACTATCAAAGAAGGCCTTATGTCATCACCAAATCAACCAAGATCTTATTTAAATTTCGTCTCAAACATGTGAAAGAACAAGTTCTAGTGTGTAGAGAGTGACCTTAAATGTACTAAAACACATAGTAAACTTACATTATCATCAAGTCAAAATACTAATGTTTTTAACTCTGGGTATCATAACATAAACATTTAGCCACATTAGTTAAATAAGAATATTTTTGTCAAATTGCTAAGATATTCAATTGATTTATTCGAAAAAAAAATTTACAGAAAGGGGTACAATTATAAAAGGACTGAAAATTTAACACAAAATTACCTAATATCTTAAAAAGTTATAATACATGCATGATTTATTCAACAAAATAACAAATTATTAAAAACAATGTTTTTAAAGGTGTGGATCAAGAATCAAATGAGTTTAATCACTTGACTCTTTACTCAAACCTCCCCCCCCCCACACTTGGGAATTACATTGTCCTCAATGTAAAAACACATAATGTTTTAAAAACAACAACATTATTCCACAGCTTTTATAAAAAGAAAATAACACACATTTATTTAAAAAGAAAAACTTACAACTTTAACTCTAAATCCATTGAATCTCTTTTTCACTTGTTGCCGGAAATTAACCAGTTAATTGGAGGTACTTCTGTGGATCTGTCTCTGGTACAAAAGTCACTAATTCATCCAATAGCTCCTTGGTTGTGGGTGCAGATACAATTATTCTTCGTGCTACTGAAGATAGAAGCTTATGTGTAACAGCTTTGTCAAGAAATGCTAACAACCATCAAAGTAGTGATCACATTTAAAAGACCAATTGGTTTAGTGTGCAATTTCATGTTAAACCCGAATGTTAATTGAACAAGCATTCTAATACCTCATATCCTCCTGGTATGACTATGAAAGCATCGAGTTATGCAACATGAGTGTCATGCGTTCATAAAATGATTTTGTTTGTACCTCATATCCAATTGTTCTGCCATATACTTCTTTCAGAGGAGTGGGAATTACACCTACCGCGAGAACTTTGTTTGGTTGATTTGTTTCAATTTGAACAAGTGTTTGGTATGACTGGTGTGCTCGAGCACCTCTCCAATTAAACCAGCATTTCCTCATCCGTATACTAGACCGATCTTTTGATTTGCTAGTACTCTTCCCAATTGGATAGTAGCAGTTAGATGCGAAACAATAGCACCTACAGTTGTTCCTCCAAACACTGCGATGTTTGTTAGACTTCTGATTGATGGACCTTCCATAGTAACGACTTCAAAAGTGATTCTGTTACACACTAAAAAGAAAACAAACAAATAAAACAAATCAAGGAAGAAACAATAAAAACAGTAGTTTGTGATTGTGGTTCACATCTTCCTCTGGTTTTACGTCCAGAACGGTTTCAAACACCTTCTATGAGTCGGGGGTATGCTGCTCATCCAGCTTTCTTAAAACTGGCAAACGGGATCGTTTAAATTCAGATACTGAAGAGTGTACCGGAGTTGTTCAATTTTGAATTGTTTCCATAACCCGAGAATTTCCATTTGAACATATCCACTAGAATGCGAATCAAGAGTCAGTTTTATTCTAATAAAGCAATTTTGTTTTCTCGATTATGGATAAAACACAGGTGAACGACAACTGGTATCACAGTTCCATCTAGCACATTTATAACAGACTCTCATTCTTTTACCTCTCCGTTTCTTTGCATAACTACTCTTCGCCAACCCAGGTGGACGTTTGGGAAAAGCCTGGATGTTCACCACTAATTCGGACCTTAGCTTCAATTATCCACCTAATATCCTCAGGCATTCCAATGGATACTAGTAATTTCATACGCTCCAATCTCATAAGATAGATTTTTCTCAAATAATTAATAGGGAGCAATGGATAATATCTTCTCATTTTCATTAGTGAATCATCCATTATGCAACAAAGAGATAGAAAGAAAGAAGGGATGGGAAGACAAACTAAAATGTAAAAAGGAAAGAAATATCTTGCAGATGGAATTTACTCTTGAAAGGAAATTAGCAGAATCGTTTGGTGATTCTTTCACAATTAAGCATGCTATTTAAAGCCGTGTTTAATCACTGTTGGACATTTTTAACTTAAATACGCCATCTTTCAGTATCCGAGAAGACGCGTATTCAACAATTTCGCTACCTGCAGCTAAAAAGTGAAAAGGAAAATCAAACAATTCAAAAGTATTTAAGAAAGCGATGGGTTGCCTCCCCACACAGCGCCCTTGTTTAAACGTCTTAGACTCGACGAGCACAGATTTCAATTCCTTTCTGGTGGTGGGTCTTCAAAAGCAATGGAATCGATAATTTGTCCGACAAATTCTTCATGAAAATGTTTCAGGAGATGACCGTTCACTTAAAATTTTGCTCGTTTGAAGACTTTTTACCTCCACTGACCCGTGATTAAAGATATTAATGAATACAAATGGGCCAATCCACCTTGACTTTAGCTTTCCTAGAAACAGTCTTAGACGAGAATTATAGAGTAAACTTTATCACCAATATTGAAATTTTTCCTTGAAAGATTTTTGTCATGGTAATTTCATCTTTTCTTTTCCAATCTAGGAATAAACATATGCATCATTTCTAATCTCTTCTAGTTCTTGAATCTGCATTTTTCGATTAGATTGTGCATCATCAAGATTATGATGACATTGTTTAATGGCCCAAAATGCCTTATGTTTCTACTTCCAAAAGTGGTAATTCATTTTCAATTTAAACTCTTGAAATATTTTGTATATCCTTATCTTTCGATTGTAACCAAATCCCGAGCTTAACATTACAAGCCTAAAAGTCCTATTTGACCCAGATCGACCAAAATCTTCATGATTAGTGGAGAATATGTGAGTTTACAAGCTTATAAGTTGTGTTGAGAAACTAAGAATGTATTTTTATTTACATAGTGACTTTGTTATTATCCTTTCATTATACTGATAGCATGTTTTTAAATAAAAAAAAAACAATTTATTCAGGGTTTTATGTTTTTCACAGTCACATTTTGTTAACTTTGAATATTAATGTTAAACTTGTAATGATATTCAAGCACACGAACACAATTGCTTTTCAAATAAAAAGGGGTTAATTGTGAAAGTTGTATTAAAATTTATATAACACTTTGTTACCTTATTAATCTTGTTTAAGTTATTTATACTTGTATATTGTGTGTTTATATTTTGCTTGAGGGCAAGCAAAGAGATAGCGTGGGGGAATTTGATGCACTCATAAATTAACTGATTTTTATGTTATTTAATGACTATATTTTGTTTGAAAATCGGTTAATTATGTTATTTAATGGATATATTTCACGTTTCCCTTCTATTTCTTTGTTTGTAAGTTTTTCAGTGTATTTTAGTTTATTATGGAGAAGAAAAGAAGAAGATGAAGAAATGTTGGAGAAGATAAAAAAAAAAAAAAATCTATGTCATCCGATGACGTGGCGCAATTAGAAGATGACACGTGGCGCAATCAGAATGTGACAAGTGGCGCTTCTAGAAGCCGCAACTTGGACCAATGAGGACGCGACATGTGGCGAAGTTGGGAAAATTAGGCCACCAACTACATTTTCAAGACTTTGGGGTGCAAAATGACCATTTTGCCCCTGATTTTTGTGGCTATAAATAGGGAGCTTATTTTTATGATTTAGACACCAATTTAGCTCCAATCTTCTCCATTTCTTTTGCAATTTATTTCTTTTATTATTGTCTTCATATTAGTATATTTTCCAGATTTTTTAGAATAATATTTCAAGGCTTTTTGTAATATTTCCGGGGAGTTTATCTTTCAAATTCTCTTTCTAATGTTTATAAATTCCATCTTATATTTATTAAATATGTATTGTGAGTAAATTTCTTTTGTTAGCAAGGATATGTGTTAAGTTATTAATAAATGGGATTATGAGATAATTTTCTTTGTACTTAATTTCTATTTGGATTTATTTAATTGGACTTATGGTCGGTTTACCCGCTTAGTCTTTATTTATTTTGCTTTATGCACTTTAAATATCGCAAATGGATGGCCGAGCCACCTATTAGTTTAATTTATTTTTATGTCTTTTATTTTATGTATTATGGAAGGCCGAGCCTCCTAACTAGTTTAATATATTTTTATGTCTTGAATTCTTTATTTTTATGGAAGGCCGAGCCTCCATACTTTTAGTTTAATTTATTTAAATGGCCGGTTGAACCGCCTAATTTCTTTAGTTAATATAAATCCAATATTTCTTTATATATATATATGTGTGTGTATTTATTTAATATACTTATATATATTAATTAAGTATTTATATAATTCCTGTTTTAACCAATATAATTGTGTGAATTAATTGGATTGACAATCTAGTTAATGAATGTGATTATATAGCTAGGATTATTAATCTTGTATTAATAATTCAAGTAGCATCTACTAGTTTAATTGAGTTGCAGCTCTTGGCTTAATTAAATTAGTAGCGGAATTATATAATTTAAATTGTATATAATTAAGCTGATTGTTATATACAATTTAATGTTGGTGATGCCTTATTTGTTTAATGCAATTTGATTGAGCATATCCTATACACGCTGGTTGGTAGTGGTGTTTAATTAAATTACTGATTAATCTGTCTGAGATGATCGGGATTAATCTATTTTGTAAAGATAGGAATCTGTCTGAGCTGATCGGGATTCTAAAACCAACTACTTAATAATGTATCTATGTATGATTAATCCCATGAAAAATATAACTTGATACTAGTTCCTTACTAACGCTTTTTATATCATTTGTATTCCAAATTTCGTTTTTAATTCTTTTTACAAAATCCAAAACCTCAAAAATATTTATTTTAATTGTTGTCATTTCCTTATTCTCAAAATACCAAAAAACCCCCAAACCTTTTCCGATTAACGATTTTAATTTAAGAGTTGACAAATCTCTGTGGATTCGATCCCTACTTTCCCTATCTAGATAGGAATTGTTAGGTTTAAATTTGAGAGCCGCACGACAGGCTTCGTCACCAATCATCCCCACCTCTTCACTTATCAGCCGCATCTCTTCAAATTCCCATAACCCACCAACAATTCACCATAAATACACTTCATTTCTTCTTCAATTCATCCTTTCATCCAACATATCCTTGTTTTCTGAATATCAAAACCCTAGAAATGGCAAAAACTCAAAGTGACAAGGGCAAAACACAAATGGTTCAAGATGTTCCAAAGAAGAAAAGAACCATGCAAGCTTCTCCTCAACTCTTTAGGAGCAAGCATCATGAGGATCGTTACAATGACTATCTCAAGAATTGCCAAGTAATTTCTGGGAGCACCATTGATAGATATGAATTTCCCTTTAATAGAATTCTTACCTATATGGCTTGGCAAGGATGGGATAGCATAATAGATCATGAAGAGTCCTTGTACACTGATCTTGTATATCAGTTTTATGCTAATCTCGAAAAGGTGATAGAAAAAGAGGGAGAGATGACTATAAGGACCAACTTCGTTTCAAGGGTAAATGGGATAGATTTACAATTTACTTCCATTGGTTTAGATGAAATCTTAGAGATACCTATTGATGGGGTTGAGTACTTTAATAGTCATCACAGAATAAGTCATAAGGATTTTTCTTCTGAGGGTTTTGAGAAGATTTTCACTCAAGGAAACTCTTTTGTCAACTTAGTCAAGAGAGAGGCAAATGTGTTTAGTTTTGAGCATCGTATTCTTCATCATATGTCCACTAACATCTTCATCCCCACTGAAGGACATAAAACTACTGTCACGTTTATGCATATGTTTCTTATGTATTTGTTGGTGAAGAGAATCCGGGTGGATTTTGGTTATATTATGGCACACCACATGATGGCTACCATTGAGAAGAGCAAAGGTGTTCCCAAAAGCTTACCCTATGGACGGTTGTTAACCAAAGTCTTCCGACATTTCAACGTCCCATTTCCAGAACTGAAGGGGACAAAATATGTGCCTAAGTTCAACTTTGCATCCTTTAAAAGAATGCAAGCTTTATGTCTCAATGGCACATGAGACTTGAAGAAAAATATGACTTCGGAAGAGATCTCTGTGGCAACAAAGGAGACAGCAAGGCTGATGGGAAAAGAACCACCGATAATTCTTCATGAAGGCGTTTTTGCTGGCGATTTTGAAACAGATGAAGGTGAAGACTCTCAAGGTGTGAAAAGACCACTTCATCTAGATGAGGAAGAAGATGTTCCTCCTGAGGCCCCAGATTTGAAGAAGGCGAAAGGTAAAGAAAAAGTTGGAGAGAAAGACGTATCCACTCCACATCCTGCAATCTGGGGTGCCCTGGAAGAAATCTCTTCTCAGATTGGCTCGATGTTCAGCACTTTTGACAATCACTTCAAGACACTTCATTCCAAGATCGACAACTTGGCATCAAGGGTGGAGTACCATGGCATCGAGATCATCAACATCAAATATCATCTAGAGGCACTCAATGGCATTCCGGTTGATATTTCTACACCGCCACCTTCACGTGATATGCCCCCGCCTGATGAGCCGCATGCTGGACCGTCCTCTTCCACAGCTAAAGTTTATATGCGACGGCCTAGGAGATAGTGTTTTTTCAGTCTTTCTTATACTTTTGATTTGTCTAGACACTTTATCTCTCGTTTGTATCTTTGAATACTCTATTTTTATATGCATTTCTTTTTCCCCATGATGACTCCTTGGTAGTTGAGGGATCTTATTGTTTAATTGACTTAGTTCTATCCTTTCTATCCATTTTTTTTTAATGATGACAAAGGGGGAGAAAAACTACTGTTAATTGCAGTATATAAATATTATGACACTAACCTTGTGTTTCAGGAATTTTGAGATGAACTTAAATGTTCAATCTCATCAAAATCAAGAGAAAGAAGAAACATATCTAAAAGGTTAAGTATGACTATCCTTGGTTTAAAATTTATGTATTTCTAAGTTTTTGAGATATTGAGAATGAGAATTGTGTGTTGATCGCCGGGTTGGCTTTTTGTGTGATTTTATGTGATATATCTCATCTCTTTTTGCATTGTTGAGTTTATGTTGCAAAAATGGTTTTTATAAGAGTTACAAAAGAAACTTTGTTAAAATTTTTACAAAACTGATGCATATTGATAGGGGGAGGAGCTTTATAAATGTTTTTATAGCCTATCTATATATTATTAAGTCTGGAAGGAAGGAGGATATGGAGGTTGGTGGAAAAATAGGCTTTTTAAGCCTATATAAGCTAGGAAGTGATCTCATATACTTACAATGATTCTTTTCATCTTGAGATCCAATAATTGTTCGAAAATTGTTTCATTCAATTTCTTGATATCATCAAACTAATTGGTTATATGCTATATGTGATACCTTACAAATACCTAGCATATTGTAAGGGGGAGCGTTTTTAAAAGTTTCATTACATATTATATAAACTCTTCCTTACTTTGAATCCTTGCACTTAATTGTTTTATCCATTACTTTGCGTCAATATTTGTCATCATCAAAAAGGGGGAGATTGAAAGCTCTAAAGCTTTTAATGTCTTAATTTTGATTAAATGACAAACATTGATAAGGACTAATGGCTTTATTGTATTAGTGATGATCTTTTAGGATTCATATATCTAATCCATGCAAGATCGAAGTTTCAAATCTTCAGGAAAGAGCTTTTGATGTCAAGCATTGAAGATAAACGTTTCTGGATTAGATAGGATCTAGAGGTGTAGCATTATTTTCACATAGCATTGAACGAGCCATTTCTTGTAAAGTACGATTTTTCCTCTCAACAACACCATTTTGTTGAGGAGTTTTAGCAATAGAAAAATTGTGAGAAATTCCATTCTCATCACACAGTTTAGTGAAGCTACTATTGCAAAATTCTCTACCATTGTCACTTCTAATGGAGCTACTATTGCATTCTATGTACAAGTTCAAGAAGTTTTGAGGTTGAAACAATCTTCTTAAGTTTAAAAGAACTCTTGACTTGTTTACCATATTGACATGCATCACAAACACGATCTTTTTCAAAATGAATGGCAGGCAATCCTCTAACATATTCATGTTTTGATAAGTTATGCAAAGTATCCATGCTCACGTGTCCTAATCTACGATGCCAAAGATATGCATCATCATCTTTCAAAGCAAGGCATTTAACATCTTGTTCAACTAAATCATCAAAGTAAAGGTCATACATATTTCCATTTCTATTTCCAACAAAAACAATTTTGTTAGAGCAATCATCAATAATTAAATATGAATCCTTCTTGAAAATAACCTTATAACCATTATCACATAATTGACTAATACTAAGCAAATTATATTTGAGATTATCAATAAGAAGAACATTTTTAATAAAGGGATAAGTACTTTTACCAACATTGCCAATGCCAATGATTTTCCATTTCTTTTTGTCACCGAAAGTCACAAATCCTTCATCCTTTGGTTTAACATCATTAAGTATGGATGCATTCTCAATCATGTGTCTTGAGCATCCACTGCCAAGAAACCATTTGTTTTCATTTGTTTTCAATTGAAAACACACCTACACCAAAGATGTTAATAAGCCTTTTGGTACCCAAATTCTCTTGGGTCCATTGAGGTTAGTTCTTTTAACTACCCAAGTGCTTTTAGCACCATTCTCAATCTTTTTCTTGTGACCATTTTACCACAATATGTACAACATATTTTTGAAAAAGTTAAGACATTTGAATAATATGCATGAGATACTCTCTTATGTGCATGTGACATATTTTCATGTGAGTGAGATAAGCTCTCATGTGTGTGTGAGACATCTTTATAACTATTATCAAAACCAAGACCTCTCTTATCATGAGTGAGTCTTTGCATACCAAGTAATTTGTTCAAATTGTCCCTACCACATGTAAGTTTTTGCAAGCTAGCATTTAAATCTCTCATTCTAACTTTCATGGCATCATAATCACTCATCATATCATCCAACTTATTGTTTCTAGTAACAAGATCAACATTAGCATTCTCAAGAAATTTCACCTTATCATTTAAACCAATAACATTTTTCAACTTGACATTTCAAGAATTTATTCTTCTTGATGACTTTCTTCATTTCATAATAGAGATTAGCAACAAATTCATCTTGATCAAATATATCACAATTATCATTGCAATTATTTTCACTAATGTGTAAAGTTTGTGAGGTAGTACTTACTTCATCTTCAAGAGCCATAAGACAAGTGTTTGCAAACTCAGATTGATCGTTTTCTTCATTTTCACTTTCTTCTTGATTTGATGTGCATGTCAATCCTTCATGTGCAACTTCAAGTAATCTCCACATTTCATATGCGGAACTACAACCACTTACTCTATTGTATTCATCTAAATCAAGAGCACAACAAAGAATATTCATAGCAATAAAGTTTGAAGTCATTTTCTTTTTATCCTCTTCATCAAACTCATTAAGAGTTTTCTCAACACTTCTTCCCTTTATAATCTTAGAGGGAACATAAGGACCATTTATAAAAATATTCCATAAATCAAAATCAATGGAGGAAATATAAGTATGAATTCTATCTTTCCATAAAGTGTAGTTATAGCCATTCAACAAAGGTGGTCTACTAGTAGAGTAACCCTCACTTATGATATTGTTGTCTATATGAGCCATAAGATCTTTACTTCTAGGTGATTAAACCTCAAACAAGAAGACCTGCTCTGATACCAATTGAAAAACCTAAGAGGGGGGTGAATTAGGTTTTTATCCGATTTTTCAACCTAATTCAAACACCTCTTTGAAAACAAATATCAAACACTTGGTGTGCTAGTTGTGTGAGAAATAATGTGTTCAAATAAAATGCAGAAATTAGAGCATTGAACACAATGATTTATAGTGGTTCGGTTTATCCAACAAAACCTAATCCACTACCTTGAGTTACCTACTCAAGGATTTATCAAAACCCTTCACTAATCAAATAAATGAAATTACAAAAGAGGCTCACCCAATTCACCTTAGGGTTTTACAGCTTATGAATTACCAAGGTATTTAAAACCCTCGAGTAGCCATTAAAAGTAGAAGTGAAAAGCAATGAAAATACCTAATTTTTAACCTTATTATTACTATTATTATTTTTTAAAATAAGAAGTTACTTATTTTAAGCAAACTCCGGTGAATAACTCGCATGTAGCCATCTAAGATCAGCACAAATACATACATATTGTTAGATAGCATTTTTATAAGTTATGACAAAATGCAATGCAAGGAGTTAGTTATAGGTCCATTTATATTCCAAAAGCTACTATAAGTATCCATCATTTATGCTTGAAGCTGCTGCAGTAAGCGACATACTTGGGCAGTTCAGTTTTTGAGTAAAGACGAGTACTTGTATCAATCTAAAGGGGAAGCCAACAACAACCAAGCCTGAAATCAGATATAGAAGTGATTGAACCATAATTAGATTGGTTTTTAGGAGCTAAATGTGTTGTTTATTGAGATAAAATCTACCTAATTGTGTGTTTATGTGTTTAAATTGGTTCTTTACACTTTTATTTTTGTTTGCAGGTATTTTGAAGATATTTTAACATGTTTAGAAGACATTGGAGGAAGATAGGAGGCTTAAGAAGTTGTTTTGCAAGCAAAATGGAGTGGACGCGCCTCAGAAACCAATTGGACGCGCACTTGAAGAAGTGGACGCGTCACTATTCATCCACGCGTCCATTCTCAGTAGTTTTGGAGCCTCACGCGTCCACTTGGACGTTTCTGACTGTCTCTCGCGTCCACTTTTGACAGCATGCGCGTCCACTCTCCGAATTGAAGATTTTGGGCAGTTTTTTAGTAGTTTTGAATTAGGACTCTTATGTAACTAACCCTAGGACCTTTTCTAACTATTTATAGGGTTTATTAGCTTAGTTTTTGGGGGGTCAAGAACCTTAGATATTTTCTTCCCGAGCATTGTAGGAGATCAAGGGTTGGAGCTTCTCGGGAAATCGGATTTCCGTCTAATGAGTTTCTCTCTTTCCCTTAATCTTTCTATGATGTTTTCTTTTATGGATTGTGAGTAAACGTTTTTAGTTGGCAATGATATGTATTAGGTTTACTTTATTCGGGAATATGAGATTTTTTTTTTGTCATTAAAAACCCGATCTTTTCAAGGGATCATTAGTTCTATTTGGGTATTTGAACAATTCTTGGTTTTATTCTATCAATTGTGTTATTTCAATTATTATTGGTCATCTTAATTGTTTTACATAGTTGATTAACTAGGGTTATGCAGAATCGGTTTTCGGTAACCAAAAGTAGTAACTATTGATTAATTTAAATTTGTGTTTGATTAATTAATAGGGAATTGTTTGAAGCGAATTGAATGATTTTAATCGGCCATTAATTTTATGTAATTTGTGTTGATGTTGTCCTTATGCTTAATAACTTGATTGACTATCTTATGCGAGCGATTCGGTAATTTGGTTTAATCAGGTTAAAGTTAATTTGTCATGCTTCTCGGTAATTAATCTAATTTTTACAGGAATTGGAATTTGCTGCGCTACGCGGAATTCTAAGTCATTACTCAAATAAGTTGTTATCGATGATTAATCCCGAATAAATAAAACCGAAATACAAAGTCCTTGCTAACGTCTTTTTATCCATTGATTTCTAGTTATTTTGTGAATTACTTATTTTTAAGTTTTAATCTTTTTAGATAAAAACCAATCTTTTTCCCCCCAAAGTCGTGATTAGTTTACTTAATCAAAGAATTTACAAGTTTCTGTGGGTTCGACCCTTACTTGCCCTAACTATATAAGTTGGTTGAGTTTGGTATTAATTTGATAGCGCAACGACATGCTCGTCAAGAGGACTGAAATGCATCAAGCAGAAAGACATGCCAAATTCATCTCTGATGGCAAGTGCTCTAAAACTAATAGAATTTCTTCCCAAGAAATTATTATTTGCAGTACCTTCAATTGCACAAAGTAATAAATAAAGAAAATTTGAAAGTTTCAATATAACATGAAACATCCCCTCCATGAATCAGAAGGATCCCCTCAGAGTCTAAACATTCTTCGTGTTTGTAAAGTATCAAAATAAGCATTAAATTGGGAGTAACTCAAATAGATGTCCTAAATTTGTTGTAAGTAATATTAAAAATTATAATAAAAGAATACTCTAAAATAAAAATTTCAAACAAAAAATTCATGTAATATCATCATCAAAGTTAGGAAAGAAACAACATATAATAAGAAACTCTTTAAATGCAAGCACATACAAAATTACCTTTATTGTAGTGCACCGTTGGAATCTAAAGCAACTAACTTTCCTCCAAACACTGAAACAAAAAAGAACCTCTAGAGAAAAGGAAAAAAGATGAAAGAACCAAGAGAAAACCGCTGTTGATGAGTAAAAAAGAGTCCAAGCCTCTACTAAATTCTCTGGTGGGAAAAAAGCTCGCTAAAAAAATGAAAAGTTTTTACCGCTAAAAAAATGAAAAATTTTCATTCTTCTAATTCAGATTTTTAACATTTTTAACATGCTAATAAACACCTCAAAAAAAATCCTAACAAATAATAATTTTTTACATGTATGTCCTTATAAAATAAAATCAAAGTAAGCCCATAAATAAAGTTATATATTAAAATCAACTATAAATGAAAATAACTAAAATAAACAAATTGTTATATTAGCAAAAATAACGATGCATATCCTAATTTGAGTTCAATTTTTTTTTGGAAATAGATTTTATAATTATTTGAATATTAACAATAGAAAACAAAAAAAATAAAAAACCAACAAATTTAAGAAATTAAAATCAACAATCTTGAAGGAATTTTAGATATGGAAACTCACCAATAATTTTCCATATATTTTGCTCATGGTAATCGATGAAACCACTATGCAATTTTACATTCATTTCCACAGCTTGACAAAGGGAAACCCATAAGTTGCAAAGATCTCCATAGCTTGAGAAAGGGAAAGCCATAAGCTGCAAGATTTGGAAGACTAAGGTATAGAGAAAAAATCGCAAGGAAAAGAAGAAACCCAATTATCTGTCAAAGAAAAAGAAGGCACAAATATGAATATTGAAGGGTTGAGTGGTATTAGTTTAGTATAGGGACGGTCCATTGACCATTGCTTTGGTTTCTTTGCTTTTATTTATTTCTTTCTTCTTCTTTTCCCCCTATTTCCGCCTATCTTTAATTTTAGTTTTAGCTACTAACTCAACTATCACATTTAGATACTAATAACCTATTGCTATTACATAACTATTACTATTATTAGATAATTTAATTAACAATCTCGTATATGAAATTGTAATTTTGAAATATTGTAACTAATCATATTTAACTATAGAAGTTGTTAATTTAATATATCCTATTATATTAAATCGATTAATTATTTTTATATTATTTATATAAATATAATATATAAAGTAAATAATATTATCTTATTTAATTAAAAATCTCGTACATGCAATGTAATTGTAATTTTGAAATATTATAACTAATCATATTTAACTATAGAAGTTGTTAATGTAATATTATAAATAATCATATTTTACTGACTTAATTGTACTTAATGCTCCCTCTGTTTCACATGAAGTGTCGTTGTAGGAGTTTAGTTTTGTTTCATATTAAGTGTCTTTATAGTATAATTTATTATTATATTCTAATTTTATCCCTATTTAAGTGGAGAGAGAATGAGAGTGATAATTAATATAGAGAATAAGTGTATGTGAGATTAATTTATAATATTTATTAAGAATAGATTTAGAACTTAAAATTAAATTTTGTAATGTTTTCAAAATCCTTAATAAGTGTGAAAATGTCTAAAGCGACACTTAATACGAAACAGAGAATAAATTACTAAACTATAATGGGCATTACTAATGATATACTCCTATTACTAAACAATACACCCTCCTCTTTTAATTATCTCACTCCACACGTCTTTTCTACTTTCTCTCACAAATAAACTCTCTCGTATGAAATTAGAAATGTGTTTGTTTAACTAACATATTGATCTTTTTAAATATTGTAAATTATATTTTCCATTTAATTTTTTATTTTACATTAATACATTGCATATATATTTTTTGCTGTAAGTTATTAATTTATAGAGGTTTTGTTGTAAGTTGTTAAACTTACTTTTATACAAACAAAAAAACATGAATTCACGAATACACTT
This sequence comes from Apocynum venetum, assembly GCA_019593545.1. Classification (NCBI taxonomy): domain Eukaryota; kingdom Viridiplantae; phylum Streptophyta; class Magnoliopsida; order Gentianales; family Apocynaceae; genus Apocynum; species Apocynum venetum. Next base: position 110,323 of record SRSM01000500.1, on the reverse strand, counting down.
ATAAAGGGATTGAAGGAGTAAGGTATACTAATACATGAATTTCGTGGATTGATAAAGACCGTCTCATTATAATTTTAGATTGACATTACTAGAGTAAATTTAATATTATTTCTAATTGGAATAATTTATTATTATAATAGTTAAAATATTCATAATACTAAGGCAAGAAACGAATAATCAAAAATTATTTTTTGAAAGATATACTAATATCATAGACATAATTAAAAACATATTATTACTATCTATAAGTATTTTATGAGTATTGATCTCAAAACGCTTTCAAAAATAATTGCTTTTAAAAAAGTATTTCATAAGTGTTATTTTTTATTTCTTTAAAACCAAATACCCCTGCCTTCTCCATAAGAGATACAATTGCTTTTTTTTTAATTTTATTTTGATAAAAAAAGAGAGATACAACTGCATAGACTCATAGTTGACATATAAGAAATACTTTCTGGAAGCATTTTCTCCTAATGTCGATCGCCATGTAGTCACAAATAGCTAGTCACATAGTTCTCAACGGAAGAGAAACATTACCAATTCATTGCAATTTCTGGAAATTTTGAAGCCATACATCTGAAATCCCAAGACGCACAAGGTAACTAACTCTGAAATTTGTTTTTGTTTCCGTGAAAGATTGGTATACTTTTTGTTCCAAATGCGATTTTGATGCTGTTTTATTTGTTTTCTTATGTCATTTTTTAAAATTTTGAATGTACATGATTTAGGTTAGGTGTTTCTTTGTTTGATTGTTGATATTTGCCTTGAATTGAAGGGATCAATTTTGCAATGGTTGTTTTCCACCCCTTAACTTCACAAATATCTATTACATTAAAAAAATTTCTGACATACTCATTTCATTTGCCTTAGGACTGTACTAGCAACATTATTAGTCTTTTTTCCTTAATTGCTATAAATATTTGAGAATGGTTTTCAGTAGAGATCAGATCATAACTTTTAACCTCCAAATACGCTAAATAATTCAACTTAGTTTTCTGATTTAAGAGAGAATAAGTGGCTCAACAAAGGACTTCTCATAAGTTGACACTAAACTACGAATTTCCTGAATCCTTAGGGAAAGAAGTAGGCGGGAGAACAATTGGTCATTCATTACCATTAAGAATTCCTTCTAATTTTTGTCCTTCAGACCAAACACATGGAGAATCTGAATAGAGCATTCTAATTCTAGAATATTTATTTTCTTTTCTATAAGATCAATTTTTCTTCTGCATGTAACCTCAAGAAATTGTGCAAGTGCAATGTTTTTCACTGAAGAAAAAAAAACCAACCTTAGTGCTGTGGATAATACTCCAAGTGACCAAAACAGACTACTACAAAAAAAAGGAAAATAACGTGCTTTAATACCCCATAGTAATTTCTTTAAGCCACAAAAAACAAGTATAATTCTCTCCACTAAAATTTCCTGATGATAAGTAGAATATAAATTTTTTCTAAGACAAAAGTACTAAAAGTCGAAAAAGAAAACTATTTTGCTTATGACAAATGTTCTTAATTCCCAAGTCTTTGCTCTTGATACCAATTCTGAATATTTCTACAATTTCATCTTTTCAGAAAAAAACTAATATGGACAAAAGTTGGATGATGGAGAACAAATATTCTCAAAAGTATGTTTCAGGAGTACTTTTGTTTATGAAATTTGTACGAAACAATATGGGCTCACAATCTAAAGTTCGATGTCCTTGTGAGAATTCTCTTAATCTAATTTTTAGATGTCAAGATGAAGTTGAAGATCATTTGTTGCTAAATGGAATGTCGCATAGCTACACCAGATGGATTTATCATGGTGAAAATTTGATTCTGAAGTACCAAATGTTGAGAAGGAAGGTGATTGTTATACTAGTCATTGTCTTAATAATAATGATGGCCTAATGGACGATGGGATGCATGATATCTTGGAAGACGTATTTCCTAGAATGGATGAAGATGCGATAAGGAATGATGCTGGATTTAGTTCCAATCCGAGTGAGGAAGAATTCAAAAATTATAGCAAATTATTGAATCATGCACAGTGTAAATTACTACCAAATTATACAAATATGTCTTTATTATCTTTTATTGTGAAATTGCTACATGCTAAGGTGTACACACAAATGAGCAACAAGTCAGTGAATATGATATTGGCATTGTTGAGGGAAGCTGACGCAGCATGTCGTATGGCTCTCAAATTTAAACCTAACAATTCCTATGTAGATAGGGAAAGTAGGGAACGAATCCACAGAGATTTGTCAACTCTTAAATTAAAATCGTTAATCGAAAAAGGTTTGGGGGGTTTTTTTTTTGGTATTTTGAGAATAAGGAAATGACAACAATTAAAATAAATATTTTTGAGGTTTTGGATTTTGTAAACAGAATTAAAACGAAATTTGGAATACAAATGATATAAAAAGCGTTAGCAAGGAACAAGTATCAAGTTATATTTTTCATGGGATTAATCATAGATAGATACATTATTAAGTAGTTGGTTTTAGAATCCCGATCAGCTCAGACAGATTCCTATCCTTACAAAATAGATTAATCCCGATCAGCTCAGACAGATTAATCACTAATTTAATTAAACACCACTACCAACCAGCGTGTATAGGATGCTCAATCAAATTGAATTAAACAAATAAGGCATCACCAACATTAAATTGTATATAACAATCAACTTAATTATATACAATTTAAATTATATAATTCCGCTACTAATTTAATTAAGCCAAAAGCTGCAACTCAATTAAACTAGTAGATGCTACTTGAATTATTAATACAAGATTAATAATCATAGCTATATAATCACATTCATTAACTAGATTGTCAATCCAATTAATTCACACAATTATATTGGTTAAAACGGGAATTTTATAAATATTTAATTAATATATATATAAGTATATTAAATAAATACACACACACACATATATATATATATATATAGAAAGAAATATTGGATTTATATTAACTAAAGAAATTAGGTGGTTCAACCGGCCATTTAAATAAATTAAACTAAAAGTATGGAGGCTCGGCCTTCCATAAAAAAAAGAATTAAAGACATAAAAATATATTAAACTAGTTAGGAGGCTCGGCCTTCCATAATATAGAAAATAAAAGATATAAAGTAAATTAAACTAATAGGTGGCTCGGCCATCCATTTGCGATATTTAAAGTGCATAAAACAAAATAAATAAAGACTAGGCGGGTAAACCGACCATAAGTCCAGTTAAATAAATCCAAATAGAAATTAAGTACAAAGAAAATTATCTCATAATCCCATTTATTAATAACTTAACACATATCCTTGCTAACACATACCATTTATTAATACAAAGAGTTGATTTCATGGGACCTTTTCCTTCGTCTTTTGGAAATACTTACATCTTGCTTGCAGTGGATTATGTGTCCAAATGGATTGAAGCTAAGGCCACTCGAACGAATGATTCCAAAGCTGTTGTGACATTTATCAAGGACAACATATTCCATAGATTTGGAATTCCAAAGGCCATCATCAGTGACAGAGGTACGCATTTTTGCAACAAGGTAGTGGAAACTCTGTTTAAAAAATATCATGTTTCTCATAAAGTTTCTACTGCCTATCATCCTCAAACAAATGGACTTGCTGAAATCTCTAACAGGGAAATTAAGTCTATTCTAGCTAAAGTAGTCAATCCTAATAGGAAAGACTGGAGCCTTCGATTGGGAGATGCTCTTTGGGCGTACAGAACAGCATTCAAAACCCCTATTGGTATGTCACCATTTAGATTGGTTTATGGTAAAGCCTGTCATCTACTTGTGGAATTAGAACATAAGGCATTTTGGGCCATTAAACAATGTCATCTTAATCTTGATGATGCACAATCTAATCGAAAAATGCAGATTCAAGAACTAGAAGAGATTAGAAATGATGCATATGTTAATTCCTGGATTGCAAAAGAAAAGATGAAATATTACCATGACAAAAATCTTTCAAGGAAAAATTTCAATATTGGTGATAAGGTTCTACTCTATAATTCTCGTCTGAGACTGTTTTCAGGAAAGCTAAAGTCAAGGTGGATTGGCCCATTTGTTATCATTAATATCTTTAATCACGGGTCAGTGGAGGTAAAAAGTCTTCAAACGAGCAAAAATTTTAAAGTGAACGGTCATCTCCTGAAACCTTTTCATGAAGGATTTGTCGGACAAATTATCGATTCCATTGCTTTTGAAGACCCACCACCAGAAAGGAATTGAAATCTGTGCTCGTCGAGTCTAAGACGTTAAACAAGGGCGCTGTGTGGGAGGCAACCCATCGCTTTCTTAAATACTTTTGAATTGTTTGATTTTCCTTTTTCACTTTTTAGCTTGCAGGCCTAGCAGAAATTGTTGAATACGCGTCTTCTCGGATACTGAAAGATGGCGTATTTAAGTTAATTAAATGTCCAACAGTGATTAAACACGGCTTTAAATAGCCTGCTTAATTGTTGAAAGAATCACCAAACGATTTCTGCTAATTTCATTTCAAGAGAAAATTTCATCTGCAAGGTATTTCTTTCCTTTTTACATTTTAGTTTGCCTTCCCATCCCTTCTTTCTTTCTATCTCTTTGTTACATAATGGATGATTCACTAATGAAAATGAGAAGATATTATCCATTGCTCCCTATTAATTATTTGAGAAAAATCTATCTTATGAGATTGGAATGCCTGAGGATATTAGGTGGATAATTGAAGCTAAGATCTGAATTAGTGGTGAACATCCAGCTTTTCCCAAACGTCAACCTGGGTTGGGGAAAAGTAGTTATGCAAAGAAACGGAGAGGTAAAAGAATGAGAGTCTGTTATAAATGTGCTAGATGGAACTGTGATACCAGTTGTCGTTCACATGGGTATTTATCCGATAATCGAGAAGACAAAATTGCTTTCATTAATAATGGACTGAGTAAAGAGTCATTAGATGATATCAAATTGACTCTTGATTCGCATTCTAGTGGATACGTTCAAATGGAAATTCTCGGGTTATGGAAACAATTCAAAATTGAACAACTCCGGTACACTCTTCGGTATCTGAATTTAAACGATCCCGTTTGCCAGTTTTTAAGAAAGTTGGATGAGCAGCATACCCCCGACTCATAAAAGGTGTTTGAAACCGTTACTGGAAGCAAAACCAGAGGAAGATGTGAGCCACAATCACAACTACTTGTTTTTATTTGTTTCTTCCTTGATTTGTTTTATTTGTTTGTTTTCTTTTTAGTGTGTAACAGAATTACTTTTGAAGTCGTTACTATGGAAGGTTCATCAATCAGAAGTCTAACAAACATCGCAGTGTTTGGAGGAACAACCGTAGGTGCTACTGTTTTGCATCTAACTGTTGCTATCCAATTGGGAAGAGTACTAGCTCATCGAAAGATCGGTCTAGTATACGGATGAGGAAATGCTGGTTTAATTGGAGAGGTTGCTCGAGCACACCAGTCATACCAAACACTTGTTCAAATTGAAACAAATCAACCAAACAAAGTTCTCGCGGTAGGTGTAATTCCCACTCCTCTGAAAGAAGTATATGGCAGAACAATTGGATATGAGGTACAAACAAAATCATTTTATGAACGCATGACACTCATGTTGCATAACTCTGATGCTTTCATAGTCATACCAGGAGGATATGAGGTATTAGAATGCTTGTTCAATTTAACATTCTGGTTTAACATGAAATTGCACACTAAACCAATTGGTCTTTTAAATGTTGATCACTACTTTGATGGTTTGTTAGCATTTCTTGACATAGCTGTTACACATAAGCTTCTATCTTCAGTAGCACGAAGAATAATTGTATCTGCACCCACAACCAAGGAGCTATTAGATGAATTAGTAGCTTTTGTACCAGAGACAGATCCAGAAGTACCTCCAATTAACTGGTCAATTTCCGATAACAAGCGAAAAAGAAATTCAGTGGATTTAGAGTTAAAGTTGTAAGTTTTTCTTTTTAAATAAATGTGTGTTATTTTCTTTTTATTATAAGCTGTGGAATAATGTTATTTTATTTTATTTTTTTCAAACTTTGTGTGTTTTTACATCGAGGACAATGTAATTCCCAAGTGTGGGGGGTGGTTTGAGTAAAGAGTCAAGTGATTAAACTCATTTGATTCTTGATCCATACCTTTAAAAACATTGTTTTTAATAATTTGTTGTTTTGTTGAATAAATCATGCATGTATTATAACTTTTTAAGATATTAGGTAATTTTGTGTTAAATTTTTCAGTCCTTTTTTAATTGTACCCCTTTCTGTAAATTGTTTTTTTCGAATAAATCAATTGAATATCTTAGCAATTTGACAAAAATTTTCTTATTTAACTAATGTGGCTAAATGTTTTATGTTATGACACCCAAAGTTAAAAACATTAGTATTTTGACTTAATGATAATGTAAGTTTACTATGTGTTTTAGTACATTTAAGGTCACTCTCTACACACTAGAACTTGTTCTTTCACATGTTTGAGACAATATTTAAATAAGATCTTGGTTGATTTGGGGATGACAAAAGGCCTTCTTTGATAGTTTGAGCCTTTCTAAACGAACCATACTTATATATATATCCCTCGATCCTACTTTGAGCCAACATGTATGAATGGTTTCATTACCATTTAATTTCTTTGATAATTAGCCTCGTTTATTACTTTTCTATCCAAATATTTTATTGAGAATGTATTACCATGTGTTAATCTGTATAGAAAAGTTATGAACACTGCTGATAAAGGTGATTGAACCATAATTAGCTTAGTTTTCTATGAGTTATTATGATGTTTATTAAGTTTAAATCTAGCTAATTATGTGTTTTGGTGATTTTAATGATTCTTTACACTATTACTTTTGTTTTCAGGTCTTTAGAAGATTTAGAAGATGTTGGAATGAAATTAGAAGAAATCGTGAATTTGAGGATGGATATTTAGAAGAACAAGTAAAGTGGACGCGCAGGGAGACCAAGTGGACGCGCAAGGCCAGGAGGTGGACGCGTCCACCAAATCTCACGCGTCCACCCTCAGAAGTTGAACAGTAAAGTGGACGCGCAGGGAGACCAAGTGGACGCGCCAGCCAAGAAGGTGGACGCGTCCACCAAATCTCACGCGTCCACTCTCAGAAGATTGACAGTCAAGTGGACGCGTATCATCTACTCAGGCGTCCACTTTGAAGACTCGAGCGTCCACTTTCCGAATTCAAGTTTTAAGATTGTTTTAAGTAGTTTCTAATTAGGATTCTTGTATAAACTACCCTAGGACCTTTTTCTAACTATATATAGGCCTTAATAGCTTAGTTTAGGGTGTCAAACACCTTAGATATTTTCTTCCCGAGCATTGTAGGAGATCAAGGGTCGGAGCTTCTCGGGAAATCGGATTTCCGACTAATCTTTTTATGATGTTTTCCTTTATGCTTTGTGAGTAGTTCTCTTAAGTTAGCAAGGACATGTATAAGGTTTATGTTATTCAGGGAATATGAGATTTACGTTTTGTAATTAAAAACCCGATCTTTTCAAGGAATCATTACTTTTATTTGAGTATTTGAACAATTCTTGGTTTTATTCTATCAATTGTGTTATTTCAATTATTATTGGCCATCTTAATTGTTTTGCATAGTTGATTAACTAGGGTTATGCAGAATCGGTTTTCGGTAACCAAAAGTAGTAACTATTGATTAATTTAAATCTGTGTTTGATTAATTGATAGGGAATTGTTTGAAACGAATTGCATGATTTTAATCGGCCATTAACTTTATGTAATTTGTGTTGATGTTGTCCTCGAGCTGAATAACTTAATTGACTATTTTATGCGAGCGATTCGGTAATTTAGTTTAATTAGGTTAAAGTTAATTTGCCGTGCTTCTCGAGAATTAACCTAACTTTATAGGAATCGGAATTTGCTGCGCTACGCGGAATTCTAAGTCACTACTCAAATAGGTTATTATCAATGATTAATCCCGAATAAGTAAAACCGAAATACAAAGTCCTTGCTAACGTTTTTCTTTTCTTTGATTCTTAATCAATTTGTGAGTAAATTTATTTAAAGTTTATTTTTTAAAAATAAAAATCAAATCTTTCCCCCCTAATCTTGATTAGTTTACTTGTTCTAAAATTTTACAAGTCTCTGTGGGTTCGACCCTTACTTGCCCTAACTATATAAGTTGGTTGAGTTTGGTATTAATTTGATAGCGCAATGACACGCTCGTCAAATTTTGGCGTCGTTGCCGGGGATTTGTTTAAAATTTTAAAATCAAGTTTACTAATCCTTATCCTTTGTTTTCAGGTCTTCTCCCTTTGGTGACAAAGTAAAAGGTTGACAATTGTTTATGCGCCTTCGTAGTGGAAAGACTCTTGGTGTTAGCTCGAAAGAATTGGAGTCTTCAAATCCTGTGGACGAAAACGGGAGAGATACAAGAGAAGGAACCATTAATCATTCAAATCTACAAGGCGATTTCGGTGAAATCATTCCTACCCCCTCTTGCATTATGGCTAACAATAATAACAATGTGGTGGTTAGGAGAACTTTAAGGGAACTAGCTGCACCCACTATTAGCAATCAACCGCTTTGCATTGTTTTTCCTGAAGTCAATGAAAATTTTAAACTTCACACAGGTTTTGTGCAAAATATCCCTACTTTCCATGGCATGGCCGGAGATAACCCATATAGGTTTCTTCAGGAATTTCATATGCATTGCACTAATTTGAAACCCTCTAATGTTACTGATGAGATTATAAAGCTAAGAGCTTTTCCATTTAGTCTGCAAGGTAATGCTAAATATTGGCTTTACGAACTACCTTCGGGGTCAATAACTGAATGGGCTGATATGGAAAAGATATTTTTAAGAAAATATTTTCCTGCTTCTAAAATCTCTAACATTAGAAAGGAAATTAGTGGCATACGCCAAGGTTTTGGGGAATCATTATATGACTACTGGGAAAGATTTAAAAGATTGATTGCCAGCTGTCCTAATCATCAAATTCCAGATCATTTACTTATCCAATATTTTTATGAAGGAATGGTGCCTACTGACAGGACTGCAGTTGATGCAGCTAGTGGTGGAGTATTTATGGACCAATCACCGGAAGAAGCAAGAAATTTGATTGCGAACATGGCAGATAATGCTCAATCATTCAATACAAGGAACGAACCTCCTAGGAAGGTAAATGAGGTAAGTTCTTCCAATCTTGAAGTTCAAGTTAAAAATCTTACTAACATGGTTGGACAGATGATGGGAAAACAAATAAACACCCAAGTTAAGATGTGTGGATTTTGTTCAAGTATTGAACATTCAACGGACAGTTGCCCCACGCTTTTTGAAGATGAACAGGTTAATGCTGTCGGAAATTTTCAGAATCCACAAAGGAAGTATAATCCCTACTCTAATACCTATAATGAGGGATGGAAGGATCATCCAAATTTTAGGTGGGGAAATTCAGGAGCCAGACCGAATAATCTTCAACATCCACACCCACCTGGCATTCTTCCCGTTCAACCATTAAATCAATCACCTCAACAAGCTCAATCTCAAGGTATGTCTTTAGAGGATATGGTTAAATCAATTGCTGCTAACACAATGACTTTTCAGAAGGAGACTAAATCCAGTATACAGAATCTTGAAAATCAAGTAGGACAATTGGCCTCCGAAGTCAGTCAAATTAAATCTCATTTATTCACAAAACTCCCTTCTCAACCCATCAACCCTCGAGAAAATGCTAATGCCATTATTCTACGGAGTGGAAAGGAGTTAATAGAGCCTAGGCAGTTGCACGATGCTGAAGAAGAATTGGAGATTAAATCAAGCCAGGGTCCAAATGTATCAAGTGGAAGTGAACCCCCAAAATTTGAAACCAATTCTCAATCTAAATACCTCCTCCTTTTCCTTTAAGATTAGCTAAAAACCGGAAAGAAGAGGAGGAGAAAGATGTTCTCGATATCTTTAAGAAAGTAGAGGTAAACATACCTCTTCTTGATGCTATCCGCCAGATTCCTCGATATGCTAAATTTCTCAAAGAATTATGCACAAATAAAAGGAAGCTCAAGGGTAATGAAAAGGTAAGTGTGGGGGAGTGTGTTTCTGCAGTTCTTCAGCAGAAACTTCCACCCAAGCAAAAGGACCCAGGTATGTTTGCCATCCCTTGTGTTATTGGTGATAAAGTTATTTCAGGATACATGTTAGATTTAGGAGCATCTATTAACGTTATGCCATATTCTCTCTATGCTTCATTAAATCTTGGACCCTTAAAATCTACTCGAGTTATTGTGCAATTAGCAGATAGGTCCATTGCATATCCCGAAGGGGTAATTGAGGATGTATTGGTCAAAGTTAATAACTTGATATTTCCTGCAGATTTTTATATTTTAAAAACTGAAGATGGAAATAATTCATCTACATCTCATTCCCCAATTTTGCTTGGCAGACCATTCTTGAAAACCGCAAGAACTAAAATTGATGTTAACGAAGGAACATTGTCAATGGAATTTGATGGGGAAATTATATCATTTAATATCTTTGATGCTATGAAATATCCATGTGATGAGTTCTCTTCGGTTTCGGTGGTTGATATAATTGATCCTCTTGTTCAAGATGTTTACGATTTGAGTTATGTTGAAATGATGCAAACAATTATGAGCATGAGTATTGATGAGCATAAACTTGACAAATTATCTGTAGAATGTGATCATGATTTAAAGATGGCTGTAAAAGAATTGTCTGCATGTCCACAAGTAGAATCTACAATTGCATTACCCACTTTTCATGATAAGATGCTTCCATCGGTTATATGTCCACCTTCCCTTGAGCTTAAACCTTTGCCTTCACATTTAAAATACGCATATTTAGGTAATGGCGAGGAATTGCCTGTTATAATTGCTAATAATCTTACTTCCAAACAAGAGGAAAGGTTAATTGCTGTGTTACGAGCACATAAAACTGCCATAGGTTGGACTTTAGCTGATATAAAAGGAATTAGTCCTTCTACATGTATGCATCGCATTTTATTAGAAGATGGCACTCGTGCAACTAGGGAATCACAAAGGAGATTAAACCCTCCTATGATGGATGTTGTGAAAAAAGAAATCTTGAAATTGTTAGATGCAGGTATAATATTCCCTGTTACTGATTCCCAATGGGTTAGCCCAGTTCATGTCGTTCCTAAGAAAACTGGAATTACTGTCATTGAAAACAAGGAAGGAGAAAAAGTACCTACAAGAGTTCAAAATGGTTGGCGTGTTTGCATTGATTACCGAAAATTGAATTCAGCTACTAGAAAAGATCATTTTCCCCTTCCATTTATGGATCAAATGCTTGAACGTTTATCGGGTAGGTCTAACTATTGTTTTCTTGATGGTTTTTCTGGTTATTTTCAAATTGCTATTGCCCCTGAGGATCAAGATAAAACCACGTTCACATGTCCTTTTGGAACTTATGCATATAGGCGCATGCCTTTTGGGTTATGTAATGCACCTGCTACTTTTCAAAGATGCATGATGTCTGTATTCTCTGATTATGTGACTAATATAATTGAAATCTTCATGGATGACTTCACAGTGTATGGAGATTCTTTTGATGAATGTTTGGATAATTTAGAACTCATTCTTAAAAGGTGCATTGATTCTAACCTTGTATTGAATTATGAAAAGTGTCATTTCATGGTTGAGCAAGGAATCGTACTGGGACATGTGGTCTCAGCAAAAGGCCTTCAGGTAGACAAAGCTAAAATTGATGTGGTAAAATCTCTTCCTTATCCTTCCTCTGTACGAGAAATACGAGCTTTCCTGGGGCATGCAGGTTTTTATAGAAGATTCATTAAAGATTTTTCCAAAATTTCTCAACCCTTGTGTATGTTGTTACAAAAAGATGTGCCATTTCATTTCAATGATGATTGTAAGAATGCTTTTGAAACTTTAAAAGAGAAATTGATTTCCGCCCCCATAATTCAAGCTCCTGATTGGAACCTACCTTTTGAAATCATGTGTGATGCTAGTGATCGAGCGGTTGGTGCCATATTAGGACAAAGAGTAGATAAAGTGCCTCATGTTATTTACTATGCTTCTAAAACACTCGATGACGCACAGTGTAACTACACAACAACGGAAAAGGAACTTTATGCTATCATTTTTACTCTGGAAAAATTTCGTTCATATCTCCTAGGAACTAAAGTCATTGTTTTCTCTGATCATGTAGCTTTACGACATCTCTTGAAAAAGAAAGAGTCCAAACCAAGGTTATTAAGATGGATCCTGTTACTCCAGGAATTTGACATAGAGATTCGTGACAAGAAAGGAGCTGAAAACTATGTGGCCGACCACCTGAGTAGGCTTACTTATGACGGTGAATTACTTCCTATCACTGAATTATTTCCTAATGAGCACTTATATGCTTTGCATGGTAGTTTGCCTTGGTATGCTGATATAGTAAATTATTTGGTTACAAGGGAATTGCCTAAAGTACTTTCTAGATCTCAGAAGGACAAAATTAAAAGTGATGCCAAATACTATTTATGGGATGACCCGTATTTGTTTAAGATATGTTCAGATAATATTATTCGTAGGTGTGTACCGGGCACTGAAACTCACTCTATTCTAACTTTTTGTCATACCTATGAATGTGGAGGTCATTTTGGTCCTAGAAGAACTGCTCATAAAGTGCTCGAATGTGGGTTCTATTGGCCTAGTTTAAACAAGGATGCATATTTGTTCTGTAAGCAATGTAACGAATGCCAAAGAATTGGGAAAATAACTAAGAAGCATGAGATGCCCTTCCAGTCTATCCTGGTAACTGAAATTTTTGATGTATGGGGGATTGATTTCATGGGTCCTTTCCCTTCTTCCCAAGGTAACAATTATATTTTGCTAGCAGTGGATTATGTGTCTAAGTGGGTGGAAGCTAAAGCTTCCAGAACTAATGATGCTAAAGTTGTTGTCTCTTTTGTCAAGGATAATATTTTTAACAGGTTTGGTTTTCCTAAAGCAATTATTAGTGACAGAGGTACGCATTTTTGTAACAAAATAGTTGGGGCTTTATTTGCAAAATACCATATAACCCACAGAGTTTCTACTGCATATCATCCCCAAACTAATGGTCAAGCCGAGGTTTCTAATAGGGAAATTAAATCAATCTTGGAAAAAGTGGTTAACCCTAACAGAAAAGATTGGAGTGTGCGATTGGGGGATGCATTATGGGCATATAGAACAGCATATAAGACACCTATAGGAATGTCTCCATATCGATTGGTGTTCGGGAAAGCATGTCATCTTCCTGTAGAACTTGAACATAGAGCTTATTGGGCTATCAAGAAAACTCATTTGAATTTTCCTGATGCTTTAGTCAATAGAAAATTACAAATTCAGGAATTGGAAGAATTGCGGAATGACGCTTACCAAAATGCTTTAATTTGTAAAGAGAAAGCACGCAGTTATCATGATAAACATATTGTCCGGAAGAGTTTTAATCGGGGTGATAAGGTTTTATTGTACAATTCTAGATTGAAACTCTTTCCAGGGCAAGTTGATGAGTAGATGGATAGGACCTTTTCTCGTAGTTAATGTTTTTGATCATGGAGCTGTAGAAATTCAAAGTCTTGATACAGGGAAAGTTTTTAAAGTCAATGGCCATCGCCTGAAGCTTTATTATGAAGAATTTGTCAATCACGAGGTGGAGGCCGTTCAGTTTCTTCAACCATCGTCTTTCAAAATCTGAGCATGAACTGTGTCGAGCCAACGACTTTAAACAAAGGCGCTTTTTTTTGGGAGGCAACCCAAATGAATATTCTTCTATTTTCTTTTATATTTTGTTTCTATTATTTAGTTGTTATTTTATTTTGTTTACAGGTATAGGGAAGGTTTAACATTGGTCCAAAGTCCAATTATTGTGAAATAAACAGAAAACATCAGATGACAGAAACTACTGAGAGTGGACGCGCGAACTTCCTCTCACGCGTCCAAGTGGACGCGTCAAGCTACTTCACGCGGCCACCTCTGGGAAGAATTACTGAGAGTGGACGCGTCATTCCCCTCTCATGCGTCCAAGTGGACGCACCAATTACTTCACGCGGCCACTTTCCAGAAAAGAAAAAAAAAAAAAACGCAATTTCCAGATAAAAACCAACGAAGCTATGTCATTTAAGTAAGTTACATTTTTTTTAATACTCTTTTTTTCTTCTTTAATTTCTTTTCTTTTCTTTTCTTCTCTTTTTCTTCTTCTGCTCGCGTCTCTCTTTGCCGTTGCTGCGCTTCTTCCGCGTCCGTTCCTCTACCTCAACCGTCCACCTTTCACCATCATTGTGCACGTCTCTTTCACTCCCAAAATTAAGCCCGAGATTCCATTCACGGTTTGCTGTGTTTGTAACCTTCTTGGTGAGTTTTCTGGTGCAAAATTCGCAGCTTTCACAGGGAAGTTTATCTAAACTTTCAATCAGTTGTTTTTGCGAGAGAATTGCTGACTTTTGTGTGGGTTTTGTTTCTTTGTCATTACATTATTGGAATTTTTTGGTTAACATCATGCCTAGAACTAAGAATCTTGGTGTTAAACGTAGGAGAACTTCTAGAGCTGTTTATGATCAATCTCGGTTTACTAGTTTGAAAAATTCTGAGTGGTATGATTCCCATAAGGATCGTACATTGTTAATTGAGCATCCCTTGTCTCCTGATGCTGAATCTGTTTTTAATATTCGAGATACTTTCCGCACTTTGGGGCGGGAAGGCATTCTTGATTTGGGTCAGGAATATTACCCTCAAATTATCTGTGAATTCTATGCTAATATAGATAATAAACATAATGAAGATAACAATAGGATCATTTCTTTCGTACGGGGTCATTTAGTTGATATTACATGTGCTTCTTTGTCTAATTTTCTGAATTCTCCTAACGAAGGCCCTTTACCTGCGTTTCATTGGCAGCAAGTTACTACTGATCCGACATATAATTTTGAGGATGCATGCTCTGTTTTTGGTTTATACCAGAGAAAAACTGGAAGAGTGCGTGAAAAGTATAAGCTTATGGCTAAAGATCTTCAGGCTTTTCCACGCCTCATTGTGCATATTCTTGGTCATAATGTTATACCTAAGTCATCATCTCATAATGAAATGCGCTATTCAGATCTTTACTTTCTTTATCGTTTAACTAATGGCTTAGGTGATACATTGTCTGGTATTCCGTTGGCTCGGTTGATTATTGCTAATATACGAGAAGTGGTAAAACAAAAATCTCACAAGAAAACTTTTCCATATGTTTTGTTACTTTCTCGTTATTTTGAGCATCTCAGGATACCTATGACGGACACGGTTCGTCGGGAACGTATCTCCTCTTCTCGGGTTGTTTCCTTGGACCTCTTACGGTCGTTTGGTTATGAGTATCACCGGGGCGAGTGGATGCACCCTCGGGTTTGTCAAACAGAACGGGAGCAAGGCCGTCTTCCACCAAAGAGTTCTAGTTCTAAGAGGCCGGTTTCTGAGCCGTCATCGGCAGAGGATTCTGATGATGATGAGGAGATAGAGCCAGGGATTCTGGAGGTGCCTACATCTTCTGTTGGACCGTCTAGTTCTCGTGAGGATGTGATTCTTGATCAATTAAATCAGTTGCATATGAATCAGTCAAAAATTCTCGAGAATCAGGCGCGTCAAGACGCACAATTGATTGCTATTGAGGGACGACTTGTGTCTATTGAGGAACAAGTTTATGCGCTTCGAGCTTCCCTTCCTAGACCTCTCCTCGGGTGACTTCTTTCTTTTTCTCTCTTTGTTTATTTTTCTTCTCTTACGTGTGTTGTGACATTGCGGACAATGTCTCGTTCCAGTGTGGGGGAGTCTTGTTTTTAATGTTTGTGTTTTTCTGTTTTCGTTTATTGTTATTATTGTTTATTGTCGTTTTTGTGCAAAAAGAATAAAAAAAAAATATTTGTTTTTAAGTATGTTTGTGTGTTTGTTATGCCTATGAGGAAAATTATACAAGTCTATGTTAATTGATAGAGTTTCGATATTATTTGTGCTTTAAATTCTCTATTTATTATGAGGAATCTTGACACTCTACGATTTGTTTTTGGTAAAAATTCAAAGTTGTTATTTATGGATGATTTGTTGTAGTTAATTTGAATTGACATGGCTTATTTTTAGTAAAAAACTTGATTTTTGAAATCACTTTTGACAAGTTTGAATGAGATTGAGTTTACTTTTGACTTAGATACATTTATGGTCAATTTAGACACTCTAGAACTTGCTTTCTCACACTCTTGAGGCGAAATATGATTGAATTTGGTTGACTTGGGGATGACATAAGGCTTTCTTTGGACGTTTGAGCCTTTCTTGAGCCACCCTTTCTATATTATACCCCTCGATCCTATTTTGAACTTTAATGTTGTGATGGATGAATCCATTATTATCTTTCTTTGTAAGCCTTTGAGAATAACGTTTAAAACCTTTACATGTTATAATTGTCAAGAGATTTCTTTGAAATATCTTTAGATTGACACTTGTGAAGTTTATGATTATGATAAAAAGGTGTTGAAAAGGTTTTGCAAAGTGTGTTGAGATTTCTTTGGAATTTTTAAAGAAAAAAGGAGTTTGTCTTCTCTACTAAAGAAAAGAGAGCAAAAGTCCAAAAGAAAAGAGAGACATTTGATGAAAAAGAGTGAAGTGCTTAAAAAGAAAGAAAGAAAAAAAAAAGAAAAGAAAAAGAGAGCACTTGAGAAATAGAGAAAACAAAAGAGTTCCAAGACTGTCCGAAGTATATGAGTTGGTTGATATGGTTGAATGTAAATAAGGAAGAGAAGTGTCAATTGAAGAACTTTGGTTTCAAAAGTCTTTTATCCTTTTGTGTAATTCTCTTGACTACTTTGTTTACCTTACCTTTCTTTGTTAACCAACACCCAAGCCTAACGTTACGTGCTTCAAGTCCAATTTGACTCAAGTCGACTTTATTCTTCCCATTAGTGGAGAGATGTGTGAGATTTCAAGCCTATGGTAGTGTGAATATTACTTATGGTATGACTATGATGTGTTTAAGTTAATTATGACTTGATTGAATTTGTCTTTGTTACTTGTGAACGATTTTAATTCTAAAATGGATTTTTTACGGGTTTCTAAAGTTTTTCAGCCATGTTAAGGATAGTTAACTTTGACAATGAGTTTGTGAGTAATGATGTTTCACACTTGCACGATTCATTTTTAAAATGTAGAGTTGATAGATGACTTTGAGAATTATTGAAGAGAATTGGTACAGTGTATTGAAGTTCTTGAAATTGATCGATTTGTCCTGAGGCATTTAGTTGTTATTCTATTTTCTTTGATTTATAAGTTTGCTTGAGGGCAAGCAAAGGTGTAGTGTGGGGGAATTTGATTGAATCATAATTAGCTTAGTTTTCTATGGGTTATTATGATGTTTATTAAGTTTAAATCTAGCTAATTATGTGTTTTGGTGATTTTAATGATTCTTTACACTATTACTTTTGTTTTCAGGTCTTTAGAAGATTTAGAAGATGTTGGAATGAAATTAGAAGAAATCGTGAATTTGAGGATGGATATTTAGAAGAACAAGTAAAGTGGACGCGCAGGGAGACCAAGTGGACCGCAAGGCCAGGCGGTGGACGCGTCTACCAATCTCACGCGTCCACCCTCAGAAGTTGAACAGTAAAGTGGACGCGCAGGGAGACCAAGTGGACACGCAAGGCCAGGAGGTGGACGCGTCTACCAAATCTCACGCGTCCACCCTCAGAAGTTGAACAGTAAAGTGGACGCGCAGGGAGACCAAGTGGACGCGCAAGGCAAGAAGGTGGACGCGTCCACCAAATGTCACGCGTCCACTCTCAGAAGATTGACAGTCAAGTGGACGCGTATCATCTACTCAGGCATCCACTTTGAAGACTCGGGCGTCCACTTTCCGAATTCAAGTTTTAAGATTGTTTTAAGTAGTTTTTAATTAGGATTCTTGTATAAACTACCCTAGGACCTTTTTCTAACTATATATAGGCCTTAATAGCTTAGTTTAGGGTGTCAAACACCTTAGATATTTTCTTCCCGAGCATTGTAGGAGATCAAGGGTCGGAGCTTCTCGGGAAATCGGATTTCCGACTAATGAGTTTCTCTCTTTCCCTTAATCTTTTTATGATGTTTTCCTTTATGCTTTGTGAGTAGTTCTCTTAAGTTAGCAAGGACATGTATAAGGTTTATGTTATTCGGGAATATGAGATTTACGTTTTGTAATTAAAAACCCGATCTTTTCAAGGAATCATTACTTTTATTTGAGTATTTGAACAATTCTTGGTTTTATTCTATCAATTGTGTTATTTCAATTATTATTGGCCATCTTAATTGTTTTGCATAGTTGATTAACTAGGGTTATGCAGAATCGGTTTTCGGTAACCAAAAGTAGTAACTATTGATTAATTTAAATCTGTGTTTGATTAATTGATAGGGAATTGTTTGAAACGAATTGCATGATTTTAATCGGCCATTAACTTTATGTAATTTGTGTTGATGTTGTCCTCGAGCTGAATAACTTAATTGACTATTTTATGCGAGCGATTCGGTAATTTAGTTTAATTAGGTTAAAGTTAATTTGCCGTGCTTCTCGAGAATTAACCTAACTTTATAGGAATCGGAATTTGCTGCGCTACGCGGAATTCTAAGTCACTACTCAAATAGGTTATTATCAATGATTAATCCCGAATAAGTAAAACCGAAATACAAAGTCCTTGCTAACGTTTTTCTTTTCTTTGATTCTTAATCAATTTGTGAGTAAATTTATTTAAAGTTTATTTTTTTAAAAATAAAAATCAAATCTTTCCCCCCTAATCTTGATTAGTTTACTTGTTCTAAAATTTTACAAGTCTCTGTGGGTTCGACCCTTACTTGCCCTAACTATATAAGTTGGTTGAGTTTGGTATTAATTTGATAGCGCAACGACACGCTCGTCAAAAGGATTACGAGATATTGCCAAAAAAAAAAAAAGAAGAAAAAGAAAGAAAAAAAGAAAAGAAAAGAAAAAGAAAAAGAAAAAGAAAATAGAAAAGTGTGAAAAATGAAGAGATATCATGGATAAGGTTTTCTTCAAAAGGTGGTAATTCATTTTCAATTTAAACTCTTGAAATATTTTGTATATCCCTATCTTTCGATTGTAACCAAATCCCGAGCTTAACATTACAAGCCTAAAAGTCCTATTTGACCCATATCGACCAAAATCTTCATGATTAGTGGAGAATATGTGAGTTTACAAGCTTATAAGTTGTGTTGAGAAACTAAGAATGTATTTTTATTTACATAGTGACTTTGTTATTATCCTTTCATTATACTGATAGCATGTTTTTTAAAAAAAAAAAACTTTTATTCAGGGTTTTATGTTTTTCACAGTCACATTTTGTTAACTTTGAATGTTAATGTTAAACTTGTAATGATATTCAAGCACACGAACACAATTTCTTTTCAAATAAAAAGGGGTTAATTGTGAAAGTTGTATTGAAATTTATATAACACTTTGTTACCTTATTAATCTTGTTTAAGTTATTTATACTTGTATATTGTGTGTTTATATTTTTCTTGAGGGCAAGCAAAGAGATAGTGTGGGGGAATTTGATGTACTCATAAATTAACTGATTTTTATGTTATTTAATGACTATATTTTGTTTGAAAATCGGTTAATTATGTTATTTAATGGATATATTTCACGTTTCCCTTCTATTTCTTTGTTTGTAAGTTTTTCAGTGTATTTTAGTTTATAAATCCAATCTTTCTTTCTATATATATATATATATATATATGTGTGTGTATTTATTTAATATACTGATATATATATATATATATTAATTAAGTATTTATATAATTTCTGTTTTAACCAATATAATTGTGTGAATTAATTGGATTGACAATCTAGTTAATGAATGTGATTATATAGCTAGGATTATTAATCTTGTATTAATAATTCAAGTAGCATCTACTAGTTTAATTGAGTTGCAGCTCTTGGCTTAATTAAATTAGTAGCGGAATTATATAATTTAAATTGTATATAATTAAGCTGATTGTTATATACAATTTAATGTTGGTGATGCCTTATTTGTTTAATTCAATTTGATTGAGCATTCCTATACACGCTGGTTGGTAGTGGTGTTTAATTAAATTAGTGATTAATCTGTATGAGCTGATCGGGATTAATCTATTTTGTAAGGATAGGAATCTGTCTGAGCTGATAGGGATTCTAAAACCAACTACTTAATAATGTATCTATCTATGATTAATCCCATGAAAAATATAACTTGATACTAGTTCCTTGCTAACGCTTTTTATATCATTTGTATTCCAAATTTCGTTTTAATTCTGTTTACAAAATCCAAAACCTCAAAAATATTTATTTTAATTGTTGTCATTTCCTTATTCTCAAAATACCAAAAAACCCCCCAAACCTTTTCCGATTAACGATTTTAATTTAAGAGTTGACAAATCTCTGTGGATTCGATTCCTATTTTCCCTATCTACATAGGAAATGTTAGGTTTAAATTTGAGAGCCGTACGACAGGCTGCGTCACATATTTAATAAATATAAGATGAAATTTATAAACATTAGAAAGAAAATTTGAAAGATAAACTCCCCGAAAATATTGAAATTATCCGGACAGAATTTCTTTACTAAATATTACAAAAAGCCTTGAAATATTATTCTAAAAAATCTGGAAAATATACTAAGATGAATAAAATAATAAAAGAAATAAATTGCAAAAGAAATGGAGAAGATTGGAGCTAACTTGGTGTCTAAATCATAAAAATAAGCTTCCTATTTATAGCCACAAAAATCAGGGGCAAAATGGTCATTTTGCACCCCAAAGTCTTGAAAATGTAGTTGGTGGCCTAATTTCCCCAACTTCGCCACATGTCGCGTCCTCATTGGTCCAAGTTGCGGCTTCTAGAAGCACCATAATAAACTAAAATACACTGAAAAACTTACAAACAAATAAATAGAAGGGAAACGTGAAATATATCCATTAAATAACACAATTAACCGATTTTCAAACAAAATATAGTCATTAAATAATATAAAAATCAGTTAATTTATGAATACATCAAATTCCCCCACACTATCTCTTTGCTTGCCCTCAAGCAAAATATAAACACACAATATACAAGTATAAATAACTTAAACAAGATTAATAAGGTAACAAAGTGTTATATAAATTTCAATACAACTTTCACAATTAACCCCTTTTTATTTGAAAAGCAATTGTGTTCGTGTGCTTGAATATCATTACAAGTTTAACATTAATATTCAAAGTTAACAAAATGTGACTGTGAAAAACATAAAACCCTGAATAATTTTTTTTTATTTTTAAAAACATGCTATCAGTATAATGAAAGGATAATAACAAAGTCACTATGTAAATAAAAATACATTCTTAGTTTCTCAACACAACTTATAAGCTTGTAAACTCACATATTCTCCACTAATCATGAAGATTTTGGTCGATCTGGGTCAAATAGGACTTTTAGTCTTGTAATGTTAAGCTTGGGATTTGGTTACAATTGAAAGATAGGGATATACAAAATATTTCAAGAGTTTAAATTGAAAATGAATTACCACCTCTTGAAGAAAACCTTAGCCATGATATCTCTTCATTATTCACACTTTTCTATTTTCATTTTCTTTTCTTTTCTTTTTTTCTTTCTTTTTCTTCCTCTTTTTTTTTTTTGAGATCATATCTATGAGCTTTTTTTTTACCTTTCAGTTTTTTTTGGCAATATCTCATAATCCTTTATCAGCAGTGTTCATAACTTTTCTATACAAATTAACACATGGTAATACATTCTCAATAAAATATTTGGATAGAAAAGTAATAAACGAGGCTAATTATCAAAGAAATTAAATGATAATGAAACTATTCATACATGTTGGCTCAAAGTAGGATCGAGGGATATATATACTATGGCTCAAAAAATGCCTTATGTCATCCCCAAATCAACCAAGATCTTATTTAAATTTCGTCTCAAACATGTGAAAGAACAAGTTCTAGTGTGTAGAGAGTGACCTTAAATGTACTAAAAGACATAGTAAACTTACATTATCATCAAATCAAAATACTAATGTTTTTAACTCTGGGTTTCATAACATACAACATTTAGCCACATTAGTTAAATAAGAATATTTTTGTCAAATTGCTAAGATATTCAATTGATTTATTCGAAAAAAAAATTTACAGAAAGGGGTACAATTATAAAAGGATTGAAAAATTTAACACAATATTACCTAATATCTTAAAAAGTTATAATACATGCATGATTTATTCAACAAAACAACAAATTATTAAAAACAATGTTTTTAAAGGTGTGGATCAAGAATCAAATGAGTTTAATCAGTTAACTCTTTACTCAAACCACCCCCCCACACTTGGGAATTACATTGTCCTCAATGTAAAAACACACAAAGTTTTAAAAACAACAACATTATTCCACAGGTAGATGACAGGCTTTACCATAAACCAACCTAAGTGGTGACATACCAATAGGGGCTTTGAATGCAGTTCTATATGCCCAAAGAGCATATCCCAATCTAAGGCTCCAGTCTTTCCTATTAGGATTGACTACTTTAGCTAGAATAGACTTAATTTCCCTGTTAGAGATTTCAGCAAGTCCATTTGTTTGAGGATGATAGGCAGTAGAAACTTTATGAGAAACATGATATTTTTTAAACAGAGTTTCTACTACCTTGTTGCAAAAATGAGTACCTCTGTCACTGATGATGGCCTTTGGTATTCCAAATCTATGGAATATATTGTCCTTGATAAATGCCACAACTGCTTTAGAATCATTCGTTCAAGTAGCCTTAGCTTCAATCCATTTGGATACATAATCCACTGCAAGGAAGATGTAAGTATTTCCAAAAGACGAAGGAAAAGGTCCCATGAAATCAATGCCCCATACATCAAAAAGTTCACAAACTAATATAGTCTTCAAAGGCATTTCATCTTTCTTGGATATATTACCAACTCTTTGACATTCATTGCAAGATTTAACAAAGTAATATGCATATTTGTTAAGAGTAGGCCAATAAAATTCACTTTCCAGAACTTTTCTAGCAGTTCGTTTTGGTGCAAAATGACCTCCACATTCAAAAGTATGACAAAAATTCAATATGGATTGAATTTCATTATTTGGAACACATCTGCGTATGACATTGTCTGCGCAGCTTTTGAATAGGTAGGGATCATCCCAAAGGTAATGTTTTGAGTCATTTCTAATTTTATCCTTTTGAGGCTTGGATAAATGATTTGGAAATACTTTGGTGACAATATAATTAACCATATCAGCATACCAAGGTATAATTCAATGCAATGCATAAAGATGCTCATCAGGAAATAAATCAGAGATAGGAGATACTTCCCCTTCATATGTGAGTCGACTCAAATGATTAGCAACAAGATTCTCTGCTCCTTTCTTATCTCGAATTTCAAGGTCAAATTCCTAGAGTAAGAGAATCCATCTCAATAGTCTTGGTTTAGACTCTTTCTTCTTTAACAGGTACTTTAGAGCTGCATGATCTGAATAAACAATTACTTTTGTTCCCAACAGATAAGATCTAAATTTTTCTAGAGCAAAAATAACAGAGTAGAGTTCCTTCTCAGTTGTGGTATAATTGCATTGGGCATCATCAAGTAATTTAGATGCATAATATATCACATGAGGAACTTTATCTATTTTCTGACCTAGAACAACTCCAACCGCTTTGTCACTAGCATCACACATTATTTCAAAAGGAAAATTCCAATTAGGGGGTTGAATGATAGGTGATGAAATCAATTTCTCTTTCAACAGTTTAAATGCATGTTTACAATCTTCATCAAAATTGAATTTATGTTCTTTTTGTAATAGTTTGCATAAAGGTTGAACAGTTTTAGAGAAATCCTTAATAAACCTTCTATAGAATTCAGCATGGCCTAAGAAAGATCTTACCTCTCTTACCATAGAAGGAAAATGAATAGACTTAATCACATCAATCTTGGCTTTGTCAACAGCCAGTCCTTTTGGTGAAACTACGTGCCCTAAAACAATTCCTTGTTCTACCATAAAATGACAATTTTCATAATTGAGAACAAGGTTAGTTTCAACACACCGTTTAAGCACAAGTTCCAGATTTTCTAAACATGAATCAAATGAATTTCCCTAGACTGTGAAATCATCCATGAAAATTTCAATGATATTCATGACAAAATCAGAAAATAAGGACATCATGCATCTTTGAAAGGTAGCCGGTGCATTGCATAGACCAAAAGGCATTCTTCTATAAGCATCAGTACCGAATGGGCATGTAAAAGTTGTCTTACCTTGGTCCTCTGGGGCAATAGCAATATGAAAATAACCAGAATAACCATCAAGGAAACAATAATGAGAACGACCAGATAGACGTTCTAACATTTGATCCATGAAAGGAAGGGGAAAATGGTCTTTTCTAGTTGATGCATTAAGTTTCCTGTAGTCTATGCAGACTCTCCAACCATTTTGCACTCTAGTAGGAACTTTCTCACCTTCAGAGTTATCCACAATAGTTATTCCACTTTTCTTTGGAACACCATGTACAGGACTTACCCAATGTGAATCTGTGATTGGGTAGATGATACTAGCATCAAGAAGTTTTAGAATTTCAGCTTTTACTACTTCCATCATAGGCGGGTTTAATCTCCTTTGTGACTCTCTGGTTGGTTTAGCTCCATCTTCTAACAATATACGGTGCATGCATGTTGATGGGCTAATACCTTTAATGTCGGCTAAAGTCCAGCCGATGGCAGTTTTGTTGTCCCTAAGCACAGAAACTAACCTCTCTTCTTGGGAAGATGAGAGATTGTTAGCAATAATAACAGGTAAAGCATTACCTTCACTCAAATATGCATATTTCAAATGAGAAGGTAAAGCTTTAAGCTCAAGTGACGGGGGACAAACAACAGATGATAAGATTTTATCATGTGAGCTAGGTAATGCAATTTTAGAATTACTAACAGGATAAACAGATAAATCATTGACAGCTTGTTTGAGTTCATTGTCACATTCTACAGATAAAGTGTCAAGAACATTTTCATCTATGCTCAAATTCATAATGGATTGCATCATTTCAGTGTAGCTCAAATAAAAAATATCTTCAATAAGTGGATCTATAATATCCACAACAGAAACTGTAGAACATTCATCAGAAGGGTACTTCATGGCATCAAATATGTTAAAAGAAATTTTATCACCATCATATTCCATTGATAAAGTACCTTCATTAAAAAAATGGTCTACCTAACAGAATAGGTGACTGTGATGAACAAGTATTTTGGCTATCCTCAGTTTTCAAAATGTAAAAATCTGCAGGGAATACTAAGTCATTTACTTTAACCAATACATATTCTATTACTCATTCTGGATAAGCCACAGACCTATCAGCTAACTGAATAACAATTCTAGTAGGCTTCATTGGTCCCAAATTTAAAGAGTTATAGATTGTATAAGGCATGACATTAATAGATGCTCCTAAATCTAGCATACAACCTGAGACTACCTTATCACCAATTGTACAAGAGATAACGAACATACCTGGATCTTTCTGCTTTGGAGGAAGTTTCTGTTGGAGAACAGCAGACACACATTCCCCCACACTGACTCTCTCGTTACCTTTAAGCTTCTTCTTGTTGGTACAAAGTTCTTTTAGGAACTTAGCATAACGAGGAATCTGTCTTATTGCATCCAAAAGAGGAATGTTGACTTCAACTTTATTGAAAATCTCCATAACATCTTTTTCTTCCTCATCTTTCTTGTTCTTAGTTAACCTATTGGGGAAATGAGGACTTACCTTGGGAATAGAAGAAGAAGATTCTCCTATCTGAGGAACTTTGTCGGAAGATGCTGGGCTTGAAATAGGTGCTTTCTCCGTGCCTTTATTTTCCTCCGGTCTCTTGGATTCTTCCAACACTTTACCACTTTTTAGTGTTACGGCACTAGCATTCTCTCTGGGATTGAGTGGTTGTGATGGAAGTTTGTTGAAAAGCTGTGTTTTCAATTGGCCTAACTCAGAAGCCATTTGTCCTACCTGATTCTCCAAATTGTGAATGCTGGACTTTGTATCCTTTTGGAAGGACATGGTATCTCTCTGAAAAGATATAGAACTTGAGGCTAGAGATTTTACCATATCTTCTAAAAACATACTCTGTTGTTGGTTCTGAGGAGGTTGAAGAGGATTTTGGTGTTGATTAGGAACAAAACCTGGTGGGTTCATTGGTGGCCTAACCCCTTGGTTACTCCATCTAAAGTTAGGATGGTCTCTCCACTCTTCATTGTATGTGTTGGAGAATGGATTGTGTCTTCTCTGAGGTTGGTTCTGAAAATTTGGCATTGGCTTGTTCTTCTTGAAATAGTGTAGGACAAGAATCTGTAGGATGGTCATTGCCTAAACAAATTCCACATGCTTTTACCGGTGCATTGATTCTTTTCCCAACTAATTGACCAACTAAATTGGTAAGATGATCTAGTCTTCATTTACCTTTCTTACGGTATCATTCCTGGTGTTAAAAGATTGTGAATTAGCAGCCATGTTAGCTATTAATTCACGTGCAGCTTGTGGGGTTTTATCTGAAAGAGCACCACCACTAGCGGCATCAATAGTGATCATGTCATAAGAAATCAAACCCTCATAAAAATATTGAATTAATAATTGTTCAGGTATTTGATGATGAGGACAACTAGCACATAATCTTTTAAATCTTTCTCAATATTCATACAATGTTTCACCAGTTTGTTGTCTTATGCCACTTATATCCTTTCGGACTATTGCAGTTCTAGATGCAGGATAATATTTAGCTAGAAAAGCTCTTTGCATACCAGTCCAATCTTGAATAGATCCCGAAGGCAAATCATATAACCAATCTTTTGCACTATTTTGTAAGCTAAAAGGAAAAGAACGCAGTTTAATAACTTCATCTCTTGTACCTTCTTGTTTCAAATTAGTGCAAATAACATGAAATTCCTTAATGTGCCTAAGTGGATCTTCTCCAGGTAATCCATTAAATGTTGGCAAACATTGTATAAAACTAGTATGCATTTTAAAATTAGCATCAACTTGTGGAAAAATAATGCATAAAGGTTGTTCATCAAGAGTAGGAGCAGTGAGTTCTTTTAGAGATCTTTGATTCAAAGCCATATTAAAAAGATGAGCAGGAAGAATATCACCAGAAATAAGTTGGGTATCCGGTTCATTTTCTGCTTTGCCTTCTTCAAGATCCGTAGCTTGTTCTCTGATCTCAACTGCTGTTTTACTCCTTTGTTCTTCCCCGGTGATCTTACCACTTCTTAAGTGCATAAAACAATGAACTTGTTGTCTGCTGTCACCAAAGGAATGAAATCTGTAACAAAATAAAAAGATTAACAATTTTAATAAAAGAAATTAAAACAAATCCCCGGCAGCGGCGCCAAAATTTGACGCAGCCTGTCGTACGACTCTCAAATTTAAACCTAACAATTCCTATGTAGATAGGGAAAGTAGGGATCGAATCCACTGAGATTTGTCAACTCTTAAATTAAAATCGTTAATCGGAAAAGGTTTGGGGTTTTTTTTTTGGTATTTTGAGAATAAGGAAATGACAACAATTAAAATAAATATTTTTGAGGTTTTGGATTTTTGTAAATCAGAATTAAACCGAAATTTGGAATACAAATGATATAAAAAAGTGTTAGCATAGGAACTAGTACAAAGTTATATTTTTCATGGTATTAATCATAGATAGATCATTATTAAGTAGTTTGGTTTTAGAAATCCCGAATCAGCTCAGACAGATTCCTATCCTTACCCAAATAGCTAAATCCCGATCAGCTCATACAGATTTAATCACTAATTTAATTAAACACACACTACCAACCAGCGTGTAGTATGGGATGCTCAATCAAATTGACTTAAGACAAATAAGGCATCACCAACATTAAATTGTATATAACGAATCAGCTCTTAACTTATATAACATAACTTTAGTATAATTTCCGCATACTAATTTAATTAAGCCAGAGCCTGCAACTCAATTAAAACTAGTAGATGCTACTTGAATTATTAATACAAGATTAATAATCCTAGCTATTAATCACATTCATTAACTAGATGGGTGGGTCCGCGGCCATCCATTTGCGATATTTAAAGTGCATAAAGCAAAATAAATAAAGACTAGGCGGGTAAACCGACCATAAGCCCAGTTAAATAAATCCAAATAGAAATTAAGTACAAAGAAAATTATCTCATAATCTCATTTATTAATAACTTAACATATATCCTTGCTAACAAAAGAAAACTACTCACAATACATATTTAATAAATATAAGATGAAATTTATAAACATTAGAAAGAAAATTTGAAAGATAAACTCCCCGGAAATATTGAAATTATCCGGACAAAATTTCTTTACTAAATATTACAAAAAGCCTTGAAATATTATTCTAAAAAATATGGAAAATATACTGAGATGAAGACAATAATAAAAGAAATAAATTGCAAAAGAAATGGAGAAGATTGGAGCTAAATTGGTGTCTAAATCATAAAAATAAGCTCCCTATTTATAGCCACAAAAATCAGGGGCAAAATGGTCATTTTGCACCCCAAAGTCTTGAAAATGTAGTTGGTGGCCTAATTTCCCCAACTTCGCCACATGTTGCGTCCTCATTGGTTCAAGTTGCAGGCTTCTAGAAGCACCACTTGTCACCTTCTGATTGCGCCACTTGTCATCTTCTGATTTCGCCACGTCATCGAATGACATAGATTTTTATTTTTTATTTTTTTTTATTTTTTTTTATCTTCTCCAACATTTCTTCATCTTCTTCTTTTTATCTCCATAATAAACTAAAATACACTGAAAAACTTATAAACAAAGAAATAGATGGGAAACGTGAAATATATCCATTAAATAACATAATTAACCGATTTTCAAACAAAATATAGTCATTAAATAACATAAAAATCAGTTAATTTATGAGTACATCAGAAGCTTTTCCAACTAGTACAATTCCTTCATCTTATTATGAGTCTACAAGAATTCTGAGGGCTTGGGGTTAAATTATGTATCGATTCATGCTTGTAAATTTGATTGTGCTTTGTTTTCGGGTGAGTATAAGGATAGACAAAGTTGTCCTGTGTGTGGCACATCAAGGTGGAAGTTCAATGACAAAAAAATTCCTTGGAAAGTCCTGCGTTATTTTCCTTTAAAACAGAGACTACAAAGAATGTTTAAGTCTAAGAAGATAGCTGAGGATATGCGATGACAAAAAGAAAAATGAGTTGATGATGATACATTAAGGCATCCAGCTGATGGAGATGCATGGAAAACATTTGATAAGGAGCATGTTTGGTTTTCTCAAGACCCACATAATGTTCGACTAGGATTAGCAACTGATGGTTTCAACCCCTTTGGGCTCATGAGCTCTACGTATAGTATGTGGCCTATTGTGGTTATGCCGTATAATCTTCTGCCTTGGAAATGTATGAAAGAGCCATTTCTTATGATGTCATTACTTATTCCTGGAAAGAACTCTCCTGGAAAAGATATTGACGTTTATTTGAGACCATTAATAAAGGAGTTAAAAGAACTATGGGAACACACTTATGATTCGTATAAGGAGTATTTCCAGTTGCATGTTGTTATTATGTGGACTATAAATGATTTTCCAACCTATGGGGATTTTTCTGGTTGGAGTACAAAAGGATATTTGACATGTCCGGTTTGTAATAATGACATTCCCCACCTGAAGTTGAGAAATAAGATTTGTTATATGCATCATCGTTGCTTTTTGCTTGAAAACCATGTTTGGCGGAGAAGTAAATTGTTTGATGGTAAAGTAGAAACTAGACCAAAGCCTAGGGAGCAATCTATGACAGAATTGTTACAAAAATTGGAAGCTGTCAAAGACATAAATTTTGGAAAGCATCCAAACAACAAAAAAAGAAAAAGAACCACTGAAGAGTTGAATTGGACTAAAATGAGCATCTTGTTTGAGTTGCCGTATTGGATAACAAATAAGCTAAGACATAATCTAGATGTCATGCATATTGAGAAATACATTTGTGAAAAATTTCTTGGTACAGTGTTGAACATAGAAGGCAAGACAAAGGATAACATAACTGCAAGGTGATGTACTCATAAATTAACTGATTTTTATGTTATTTAATGACTATATTTTGTTTGAAAATCGGTTAATTATGTTATTTAATGGATATATTTCACGTTTCCCTTCTATTTCTTTGTTTATAAGTTTTTCAGTGTATTTTAGTTTATTATGGAGATAAAAAGAAGAAGAAGAAATGTTGGAGAAGTTTTTTTTTTTTAAAAAAAAAAAACTATGTCATTGGATGACATGGCGCAATGAGAAGATGACACATGACGCAATCAGAAAATGACAAGTGGCGCAAATAGAAGGTGACAAGTGGCGCTTCTAGAAGCCGCAATTTGGACCAATGAGGACGGGACATGTGGCGAAGTTGGGGAAATTAGGCCACCAACTAAATTTTCAAGACTTTGGTGTGGAAAATGACCATTTTGCCCCTGATTTTTGTGGCTATAAATAGGAAGCTTATTTTTATGATTTAGACACCAATTTAGCTCCAATCTTCTCCATTTATTTTGCAATTTATTTCTTTTATTATTGTCTTATCTTAGTATATTTTTCAGATTTTTTAGTATAATATTTCCAGGCTTTTTGTAATAATATAATAAAGAAATTCTCTTCGGATAATTTCAATATTTCTGGGGAGTTTATTTTTCAAATTTTCTTTTTAATGTTTATAAACCTCATCTTATATTTATTAAATATGTATTGTGAGTAATTTTATTTTGTTAGCAAGGATATGTGTTAAGTTATTAATAAATGAGATTATGAGATAATTTTCTTTGTACTTAATTTCTATTTGGATTTATTTAACTGGACTTATGATCGGTTTACCCACCTAATCTTTATTTATTTTGCTTTATGCACTTTAAATATCGCAAATGGATGGCCAAGCCACCTATTAGTTTAATTTACTTTTATGTCTTTTATTTTCTGTATTATGAAAGGATGAGCCTCCTAACTAGTTTAATATATTTTTACGTCTTTAATTCCTTTTTATGGAAAGCCGAGCCTCCATACTTTTAGTTTAATTTATTTAAATGGCCGGTTCCTAATTTCTTTAGTTAATATAAATCCAATCTTTCTTTTTACATATATATATATATATATATGTGTGTGTGTGTATTATTTAATATACTTATATATATATAATTCCTGTTTTAACCAATATAATTATGTGAATTAATTGGATTGACAATCTAGTTAATGAATGTGATTATATAGCTAGGATTATTAATCTTGTATTAATGATTCAAATAGCATATACTAGTTTAATTGAGTTGCAACTTTTTGCTCAGTTAAATTAATAGCGGAATTATATAATTTAAATTGTATATAATTAAGCTGATTGTGTATATATACAATTTAATGTTGGTGATACCTTATTTGTTTAATGCAATTTGATTGAGCATCCTATAAACGCTGGTTAGTAGTGGTGTTTAATTAAATTAGAGATTAATCTGTTTGAGCTGATCGGGATTAATCTATTTTGTAAGGATAGGAATCTGTCTGGACTGATCGGGATTTTAAAACCAACTACTTAATAATGTATTTATATATGATTAATCCAATGAAAAATATAACTTGATACTAGTTTCTTGCTAAAGCTTTTAATTCCAGATTTCATTTTAATTCTGTTTACAAAATCAAAAAACTCAAAAATATTTATTTTAATTGGTGTCATTACCTTATTCTCAAAATACCAAAACCCCCAAAACCTTTTTCGGTTAATGATTTTAATTTAAGAGTTGACAAATCTCTGTGGATTCGATCCCTACTTTCCCTATCTACATAGGATTTGTTAGGTTTAAATTTGAGAGTTGACAGGTTTTGTAAAATTTTGACGACGTTACCGGGGATTTGTTTTAATTTCTTCTATTGAAATTGTTAATCTTTTTTATTTTTTTACAGATTTCATTCCTTTGGTGATATTGAGATACAAATTTCATTCCTTTGGTGACGCCAGACAACAAGTTCATTATTGTATGCACTTAAGAAGTTGTAAGATCACCGGGGAAGAACAAATGAGTAAAACACCAGTTGAGATCAAAGAACAAGCTACGAATCTTGAAGAAGGCAAAACAGAAAATCAATCGCACACCCAACTTATTTTTGGTGATATTCTTCATGCTCATCTTTTTAATATGGCTTTGAATCAAAGATCTCTAAAAGAACTCATTGCTCCTACTCTTGATGAACAACTGGTTTTATACAATGTTTGCCAACATTTAATGGATTACCTGGAGAAGATCCACTTAGGCACATTAAGGAATTTCATGTTATTTGCACTAATTTGAAACAAGAAGGTACAATAGATGAAGTTATTAAACTGCGTTCTTTTCCTTTTAGCTTACAAAATAGTGCAAAAGATTGGTTATATGATTTACCTTCGGGATCTTTTCAAGATTGGACTGATATGCAAAGAGCTTTTCTAGGTAAATATTACCCTGCATTTAGAACTGCAACAGTCCGAAAGGATATAAGTGGCATAAGACAACAAACTGGTGAAACATTGTATGAATATTGAGAAAGATTTAAAAGATTATGTGCTAGTTATTCTCATCATCAAATACTTAAACAATTATTAATTCATTATTTTTATGAGGGTTTGATTTCTTATGACAGGATGACTATTGATGCTGCTAGTGGTGGTACTCTTTCAGATAAAACTCCACAAGCTACACATGAATTAATAGCTAACATGGCTGCTAATTCACAATCTTTTAACACCAGGAATGATACTGTAAGAAAGGTAAACGAAGTAGATGCATCATCATCATCATCATCTACACAAATTGAGCAAAGACTAGATCATCTTACCAATTTAGTTGGTCAATTAGTTGGGAAAAGAATCAATGTATCGGTAAAAGCATGTGGAATTTGTTTAGGCAATGACCATCCTACAGATTCTTGTCCTACACTATTTCAAGAAGAACAAGCCAATGCCAAATTTTCAGAACCAACCTCAGAGAAGACACAATCCATTCTCCAACACATACAATGAAGAGTGGAGAGACCATCCTAACTTTAGATGGAGTAACCAAGGGGTTAGGTCACCAATGAACCCACTAGGTTTTGTTCCTAATCTACACCAAAATCCTTCTCAACCTCCTCAGAACCAACAGCAGAGTATGTCTTTAGAAGATATGGAGAAATCTTTAGCTTCAAGTTCTATATCTTTTCAGAGAGATACCATATCATTCCAAAAGGATACAAAGTCCAGCATTCACAATTTGGAAAATCAGGTAGGACAAATGGCTTCTGAGTTAGGTCAATTGAAAACACATCTTTTCAATAAACTTCCATCACAACCACTCAATCCCAGAGAGAATGCTAGTGTTGTAACATTAAGAAGTGGTAAAGTGTTGGAAGAATCTAAGAGACCAGTGGAAAATAAAGGCACGGAGAAAGCACCTATTTCAAACCCAGCATCTTTCGACAAAGTTCCTCAGATAGGAGAATTTTCTTCTTCTATGCCCAAGGTAAGTCCTCTATTCCCTAATAGGTTAACTAAGAACAAGAAAGATGAGGAAGAAAAAGATGTTCTTGAAATCTTCAAGAAAGTTGAAGTCAACATTCCTCTTTTGGATGCAATATGACAGATTCCTCGTTATGATAAGTCTTAAAAGAACTTTGTACCAACAAGAAGAAGCTTAGAGGTAACGAGAGAATCAGTGTGAGGGAATGTGTGTTTGCTGTTCTCCAACAGAAACTTCCTCCAAAACAGAAAGATCCAGGTATGTTTGCTATCCCTTGTACAATTGGTGATAAGGTAGTCTCAGGTTGTATGCTAGATTTAGGAGCCTCTATTAATGTCAAGCCTTATACAATCTATAACTCTTTAAATTTGGGACCAATGAAGCCTACTAGAATTGTTATTCAGCTAGCTGATAGGTCTGTGGCTTATCCAGAAGGAGTAATAGAAGATGTACTGGTTAAAGTAAATGACTTAGTATTCCCTGCAGATTTCTACATTTTGAAAACTGAGGATAGTCAAAATACTTGTTCATCGCAGTCACCTATTCTGTTAGGTAGACCATTTCTGAAAATTGCTAGAACTAAGATTGATGTTAATGAAGGTACTTTATCAATGGAATTTGATGGTGATAAAATTTCTTTTAACATATTTGATGCCATGAAGTACCCTTCTGATGAATGTTCTACAGTTTCTGTTGTGGATATTATAGATCCACTTATTGAAGATATTTTTTATTTGAGCTACACTTAAATGATGCAATCCATTATGAACTTGAGCATAGATGAAAATGTTCTTTTCACTTTATCTGTAGAATGTGACAATGAACTCAAACAAGCTGTCAAGGATTTATCTGCTTGTCCTGCTAGTAATTCTAAAATTGCATTACCTAGCTCACATGATAAAATTTTACCATCTGTTGTTTGTCCACCATCACTTGAGCTTAAAGCTTTACCTTCTCATTTGAAATATGCATATTTGAGTGAAGGTAATGCTTTACCTGTAATTATTGCTAACAATCTCTCATCTTCCCAAGAAGAGAGGTTAGTTTCTGTGATTAGGGACAACAAGACTGCCATCGACTGGACTTTAGCCGACATTAAAGGTATTAGCCCATCAACATGCATGCACAGTATATTGTTAGAAGATGGAGCTAAGCCAACCAGAGAGTCACAAAGGAGACTAAACCCTCCTATGATGGAAGTAGTAAAAGCTGAAATTCTAAAACTTTTTTATGCTGGTGTCATCTATCCCATCACATATTCACATTGGGTAACTCCTGTACATGTTGTTCCAACGAAAAGTGGAATAACTATTGTGGAAAACGCTGAAGGTGAGAAAATTCCTACTAGAGTGCAAAACGGCTGGAGAGTCTACATAGACTACAGAAAACATAATGCAACCACTAAGAAAGACCATTTTCCCCTTCCTTTCATAGATCAAATGTTAGAACGTCTATCTGGTCGTTCTCATTATTATTTCTTTGGTGGTTATTCTGGTTATTTTCAGATTGCTATTGCCCCGAAGGACCAAGGTAAGACTACTTTTACATGCCCATTCGATACTTATGCTTATAGAAGAATGCATTTTGGTTTATGCAATACACCTGCTACTTTTCAAAGATGCATGATGTCCTTATTTTCTGATTTTGTCACTAATATCATTGAAATTTTCATGGATGATTTTACTGTCTATGGAAATTCATTTGATTAATGTTTATAAAATTTGGAACTTGTGCTTAAACGGTGTGTTGATTAGAAATGACTCAGAACACTACCTTTGGGATGATCCCTACCTATTCAAAAGCTGCGCAGACAATGTCATACACAAATGTGCTCCAAATAATGAAATTCAATCCATATTGAATTTTTGTCATACTTTTGGAGGTCATTTTGGACCAAAACGAACTGCTAGAAAAATTCTGGAAAGTGGATTTTATTGGCCTACTCTTAACAAATATGCATATTACTTTGTTAAATCTTGCAATGAATGTCAAAGAGTTGGTAATATATCCAAGAAAGATAAAATGCCTTTGAAGACTATATTAGTTTGTGAACTTTTTGATGTATGGGGCATTGATTTCATGGGACCTTTTCCTTCGTCTTTTGGAAATACTTATATCTTACTTGCAGTGGATTATGTATCCAAATGGATTGGAGCTAAGGTTACTCGAACAAATGATTCTAAAGCAGTTGTGACATTTATCAAGGACAATATATTCCATAGATTTGGAATACCAAAGGCCATCATCAGTGACAGAGGTACGCATTTTTGCAACAAGGTAGTAGAAACTCTATTTAAAAAATATCATGTTTCTCATAAAGTTTCTACTGCCTATCATCCTCAAACAAATGGACTTGTTGAAATTTCTAACAGGGAAATTAAGTCTATTCTAGCTAAAGTAGTCAATCCTAATAGGAAAGATTGGAGCCTTAGATTGGGAGATGCTCTTTGGGCATATAGAATTGCATTCAAAACCCCTATTGGTATGTCACCATTTAGGTTGGTTTATTGTTAAGTCTGTCATCTACCTTTGGAATTAGAACATAAGGCATTTTGGGCCATTAAACAATGTCATCTTAATCTTGATGATGCACAATTTAATCGAAAACTGCAAATTCAAGAATTAGAAGAGATTAGAAATGATGCCTATGTTAATTCTTGGATTGCAAAAGAAAAGATGAAATATTACTATGACAAAAATCTTTCAAGGAAAAATTTCAATATTGGTGATAAGGTTCTACTCTATAATTCTCGTCTGAGACTGTTTCCAGGAAAACTAAAGTCAAGGTGGATTGACCCATTTGTTATCATTAATATCTTTAATCACGGGTCAATGGAGGTAAAAAGTCTTCAAACGAGGATACGAGGATATGACACAAATGTTGCATAACTGTGATGTTTTCATAGTCATACCAGGAGGATATGAGGTATTAGAATGCTTGTTCAATTTAACATTCTGGTTTAACATGAAACTGCACACTAAACCAATTGGTCTTTTAAATGTTGATCACTACTTTGATGGTTTGTTAGCATTTCTTGACATAACTGTTACACATAA
Source organism: Apocynum venetum (assembly GCA_019593545.1). Taxonomy (NCBI): domain Eukaryota; kingdom Viridiplantae; phylum Streptophyta; class Magnoliopsida; order Gentianales; family Apocynaceae; genus Apocynum; species Apocynum venetum. Next base: position 73,728 of record SRSM01000500.1, on the reverse strand, counting down.
GTTTCTATCTCTAGTAGCACGAAGAATAATTGTATCTTCACTCACATCCAATGAGCCATTGGATGAATTAGTAACTTTTGTACCAGAGACAGATCTAGAAGTACATCCCATAAACTGGTCAAGTTGTAAGTTTTTCTTTTTAAATAAATGTGTGTTATTTTCTTTTTTATTAAAAGCTGTGGAATAATGTGGTTTGAGTAAAGAGTCAAGTGATTAATCTCATTTGATTCTTGATCCACACCTTTAAAAACATTGTTTTTAATAACTTGTTATTTTGTTGAATAAATCATGCATGTATTATAACTTTTTAAGATGTTAGGTAATTTTGTGTTAAATTTTTAAATCCTTTTATAATTGTACCCCTTTCAGTAAAAAACAAATTTTCGTAAATCAATTAAATATCTTAACAATTTGACAAAAACATTCTTATTTAACTAATGTGGCTAAATCTTGTATGTTATAAAACCGAGAGTTAAAAACATTAGTATTGTGATTTGATGATAATGTATGTTTACTATGTGTTTTAGTACATTTAAGGTGACTCTCTACACACTAGAACTTGTTCTTTCACATGCTTGAGACGAAATTTAATTAAGATATTGATTTAGGGATGACATAAGGCCTTCTTTGATAGTTTGAGCCTTTCTAAACGAATCATACTTATATATATCACTCGATTCTACTTTGAGAAAACATGTATGAATGGTTTCGTTACCATTTAATTTCTTTGATAAATAGCCTCGTTTATTACTTTTCTATCCAAATACTTTATTGAGAATGTATTAAACATGTGTTAATCTGTATCGAAAAGTTATGAACACTGTTGATAAAGGATTATGAGATATTGTCAAAAAAAATCGAAAGGTATAAAGCTCATTTATTTGATCTCTTCAAAAAAAAAAGAGAAAAAAAAAAGAAAAATATCATGGCTAAGGTTTTCGTCAAGAGGTGGTAATTCATTCTCAATTTAAACTCTTGATATATTTTGTATATTCCTATCCTTCATTTCTAACCAAATCCCGAGCTTAATATTACAAGCTTAAAAGTTCTATTAGACCCAGATCGACCAAAATTTTTCATCATTAGTGAGAGTATGTGAGTTTATAAGTTTATAAGTTGTGTTGAGAAACTAAGAATGTATTTTTATTTACATAGTGACTTTGTTATTATCCTTTCATTATATTGATAGCATGTTTAAAAAAAAAATTATCAAGGGCTTTATGTTTTTCACGGTCACATTTGTTTTTTAAATAAAAATGGGTTAATTGTGAAAGTTGTATTGATATTTATATAACACTTTGTTACATTATTAATTTTGTTTAAGTTATTTATACTTGTATATTTTGTGTTTATATTTCTCTTGAGGGCAAACAAAGGGATAGTGTGGGGGAATTTGATGTACTCATAAATTAACTGATTTTTATGTTATTTAATGACTATATTTTGTTTGAAAATCAGTTAATTATGTTATTTAATGGATATATTTCATGTTTCCCTTCTATTTCTTTGTTTATAAGTTTTTCAGTGTATTTTAGTTTATTATGGACATAAAAAGAAGAAGAAGAAATGTTGGAGAAGTTTAAAAAAAAAAAAATCTATATCATCTGATGACGTGGCGCAATGAGAAGATGACAAGTGGTGCAATTTGGACCAATGAGGACGCGACATGTGCTGAAGTTGGGGAAATTAGGCCACCAACTAAATTTTCAAGACTTTGGGATGCAAAATGACTATTTTGCCCTTGATTTTTGTAGCTATAAATAGGAAGCTTATTTTTATGATTTAGACACCAATTTAGCTCCAATCTTCTCCAATTCTTTTGCAATTTATTTCTTTTATTATTGTTTTCATCTTAGTATATTTTTCAGATTTTTTAGTATAATATTTCAAGGCTTTTTGTAATAATATAGTAAAAAAATTCTGTCCGGATAATTTCAATATTTCCAGGGAATTTATCTTTCAAATTTTCTTTCTAATGTTTATAAACCTCATCTTATATTTATTAAATATGTATTGTGAGTAATTTTCTTTTGTTAGCAAGGATATGTATTAAGTTATTAATAAATGAGATTATGAGATAATTTTCTTTGTACTTAATTTCTATTTGGATTTATTTAACTGGACTTATGGTCGGTTTACCCGCCTAATCTTTATTTATTTTGTTTTATGCACTTTAAATATCGCAAATGGATGGCCAAGCCATCTATTAGTTTAATTTACTTTTATGTCTTTTATTTTCTGTATTATGGAAGGCCGAGCCTCCTAACTAGTTTAATATATTTTTATGTCTTTAATTCCCTTTTATGGAAAGCCGAGCCTCCATACTTTTAGTTTAATTTATTTAAATGGCTGGTTGAACCGCCTAATTTCTTTAGTTAATATAAATCCAATCTTTCTTTCTATATATATATATATGTGTGTGTGTGTGTGTGTGTGTGTGTGTATTTATTTAATATACTTATATATATATATATATATTAATTGAGTATAATTCCTGTTTTAACCAATATAATTGTGTGAATTAATTGGATTGACAATCTAGTTAATGAATGTGATTATATAGCTAGGATTATTAATCCTGTATTAATGATTCAAGTAACATCTACTAGTTTAATTGAGTTGCAACTCTTTGATTAATTAAATTAATAACGGAATTATATAATTTAAATTGTATATAATTAAGCTGATTGTTATATATACAATTTAATATTGGTGATATCTTATTTGTTTAATGCAATTTGATTGAGCATCTTATACACGCTGGTTAGTAGTAGTGTTTAATTAAATTAGATATTAATTTGTCTAAGCTGATTGGGATTAATCTATTTTGTAAGGATAGGAATTTGTCTGAGCTGATCAGTATTCTAAAACCAACTACTTAATAATGTATTTATCTATGATTAATCCCATGAAAAATATACTTGATACTAGTTCCTTGCTAACACTTTTTATATCATTTGTATTCCAGATTTCGTTTTAATTTTGTTTACAAAATCAAAAACCTCAAAAATATTTATTTTAATTGTTGTCATTACCTTATTCTCAAAATACCAAAACCCCCAAATCCTTTTCCGATTAATGATTTTAATTTAAGAGTTGACAAATCTCTATGGATTCGATTCCTACTTTCCCTATCTACATAGGAATTGTTAGGTTTAAATTTGAGAGTCGTACGACAGGCTTCGTCACAAGGTTAGATTTAAAATATTTGAATATCAAGAAAGAATTACATTTGAAAAAGCAATCAGATGGTTCTTATTTGATGCCTCATGCAAGTTACACCTTGTCAAAAGATGAGAAGATGAAATTTTGTGAGTATTTAAGATCGGTGAAGTTTCCTGATGTATGCTTCAAACATTTCACGATGTGCAAATTCCAATAATGGTAAGCTTTCTGGATTTAAGAGTCATGGCTGTCATATTATTTTACAGAGACTTCTCCCGATTGTTATTCGAAATTTTGTACCTAAAGATGTCTTCCAAGCATTGGATGAGTTAGGCCATTTCTTTAGAGTTTTGTGTTGCAAGACATTAAAAAAGAAGGATGTAGAAAATTTAGAATCTGACATTATTCTAATTCTATGCAAACTTGAGAAGATTTTCCCTCTTGCTTTTTTTGTTGTGATGTTGCATTTGGCCTTGCACTTGCCACGTGAAGTCCTTCTTGGAAGGCCTATACATTATCGATGGGTGTATCCAATTGAAATGTGAAGTTTCTAAAATTAATTTATTTTTATATTTTCAAATAACACTTTTTTAAATAGTGTACTAACATTGTAATTGTGTAATAATGACAGGTTCTTTAGGTAAGTTGAAAGCATATGTGCAAAATAAAACTCGTCCATATGTGCAGAATCATATATTTATACTGAATGCTTAACATTTTGTTCTATGTACCTTTCTGGGATTGAAACTAGATTTAATCGAGAAGACAGAAACTATGATGGAGGGAATGACATGAAAGATCTCAAGTTATCTATTTTTTCAACAACTGTTCGTCCTTTTGGTGCATCAAAATATGAGATCTTATCAGAATAAGAGTTTAACATGATTCTATGGTACATTCTGACTAATTGTGAAGAAGTTGAACCATACATGCAATATGTATTTTTTTTATTATTATTTAAGTTATTCAATTTATATAGAATATTATTAATTTCACATTTCATTGTAAGAAGCATAAGATAGAGCTTGAGTTACAAGGAGCATTTTCCATTGAAGAAAGACACAAAGAACAATTTCCCATGTGGTTCAAAAGCCATGTAAGTAATTTTACGCTTGCTATCGACAATGTAAAAATAGAAAAATACTTTACCTGCCATTTACATTGTTTTCCTAACCTTTAAATTGTAGATTACCGGAGTGCGAAATCAAGGTTTGCATGAAGTGTCAGATGAGTTGTTTGCATTAGCTTGTGGTCCGGATACACGTGTTAGAAAGTACATTTGTTGTATTGTTAATGGGGTTAGATTCCACACCAAGGAACATGAATTTCATTTGAGAAGTCAAAATAGTGGTGTAGTTGTTGAAGGGAACCATGAAGAGGATGAAATTGACTTTTATGGTGTTCTAAGTGATATTATTCAGTTGGATTATATTAAAGATTGTAAGGTTATAATTTTCCTGTGTCAATGGTATGACTTAGGTGGTAAGAGAAGAATTCATAAAGATGGTCATTTAACTAGCATCAATATTAATATATTTTGGTATGAGAATGATCCTTTTATTTTAGCAATTGAAGCAAGGCAAGTTTTCTACTTGGATGACATCAAGTTAGGGAGAGACTGGAAAGTGGTACAAATGTTTCATCATAGACATTTGTATGATGTTCCAGAGATGCAACATAATCAAAATTTTGAAGTATTTGATGTAGATGTTAATATAGATCAAGATAGTGAAGTTTTTGGTGGTGATAGGACTGTCCAAGTGGAACAGAATGAAGAAGAATCTTTAATGAGGGATGATGTTGCTGCACAAGTGATTGCTTATGAAACTATTGAAAGAAAGAAAAAACCAAGTGAGGATGCTTGTACGGAAGACATCAACGAAGAAATAATAATGGAAGAGGAACTTGCAAGTGATTGGGATGATGATAGTGATTTAGATCCTATTTTATAATATTCACTTATCCAATCTCTTAACTTGTGCTACTAATGTGTCCACTCAAGAGAGCCCTTGGAGGTGAGTATGTAATGCTTTGACTATATCCAATGCCATTACCAATCTTGTTGGTTTGTCCATCTTGCTATATCTATTCTATCACTTAGGACAAGAATATCTTCTTATATGTTTAGTATCAGGTTAACTGTAATCAGTTACATATCAAATGATTAGTTGTTTTAACTTTGAATTACAACTTCTGTGTTTGCCAAGCTCTGGAAACTATTGCCACTGATTACAAAAAAGAAGTCAAGCTCTTGATAGGTTAGACAAGGTGAGTAGTGCCTTCTCTACTATTATTCAAGCTATCCAATTAACAAATATAATAGAGATGCAGAATTTCTAGCTAAATCCTCTCTGCCTTTTTATGACAGGAGTATGATCAAAGACCCTTATAATAATCTACTTGACAAAATCTTGGACCAGAAGAAGAAACAAGGAGCTAGGACTTGGGATTTGCTTGAAATCAAGAAAGTGTTTGCTATGAACAAAGTTCAAGCTACTTTTGTGATGATCAATCAAACATCAGGAATTTGAAGAATTTTATTCTCTCAAAACGGCCTAAAGAAATCCATATAACAATTATACTCAATTATGAGTTAAAAAGGTATTTTAACTTTTTGTTTTATCTCTTTCAAGAGTTAGATTATTTTTTGGTAAGAATAAAAGACCAAAATTCACTGCATGGTTAGCAGAAGTTAAAAAGGTATTCCATTTCAAAATCTTTTAGGGCCTTGTATAAGCACATTGTTTCCCTTTGGACCTTACTTGAAAATATTATGGACCTTGTATAACCAAACAATTATCTTCCAGCCTTCCAGTTAACTCTGTTTTGTTATTAAAGCAATTCATATATACTTATCTTTCAATAGCAGTAGTATTGCTTTGTGAGTGAACTGATGTATTTCTCTTTTATAGGTAAATCTTGAAATTCTGCCCAATTGGAAAAGAAAAACAAATGTTCAAATAGTGAGTTTGTAGTATTATTTTATATAAAAAAAGTTTGATGCTAAATAACTTATCTTTGGTTGCACTACTATAAAGTTGTCCTTTGACTTTGCTTTCCCAAAATTAATGTTCAGATTCAAGGAGGATCACAACACGCTACATTCCCATCGAAAAAGTAAGGTTTTCACCATTTTTAGTTCATTCTTTAGCTTTTTTATTGGGGGGGGCAGGGAGTTTAAAAAAATTGAATTGTGCTTTCTCCCTTGTTGGCCGGACAAAGAGACGTGGGTGATAAATATTTGATTGGTATACTTTCTCATTCCAGATAGAGTTTGAATCCATGTTGTATCTTCATTTACATAGTTATAAGGAACCCCTTTTTAGGGAAATAGAGATTTTTGTTGGAACCATACAGAAAATGAATAGTGGATCCAATCAAGAGTTTCTTGATTGAAGATAAAAAAAAAAGGAAGAGTTGATTGGATTGTATGGGCTGGGAACCCACATGCACACATGCATGAACAGGCTTATGAAAGATATGACATATTATCTTTCAGTTGTGTGATTGTTAAACTTCGCTGTTTTGCCTATGTTTCTAATTGAATTGCTAGCAATATATTACATTATTATTCCTTTTAGCAAGATAGTGGTAGAGTAAATCTGGAATGCAAATGATTATTCTCATTCCTTTATCTGGAATGCATGTGTTTTGAGATTTTAAGGCTCTGATTTCAACAATTATTAGGGTACTGTAATCCTTTTTCTGGCTGGAAATTATATGCAAAAAATCCTGTTGATGTTTTCAATCTATATTGTTAATTGTTTTCTTGCTCCACTTGTTCATTGTTTCAAATACTATAATCTTGATGCTGATCACATACATAAAATGGAAAAGGAAATGAAGAGAGGTCCCAGGAAGGTTGTGGAGATAGAACGTTTTATATTTAATGATGAAGAGCAACGCCGATACGTCTTAATGTTTGCTAGATTTCCTACTACCGCTAACTTTTGTGCAATCATTTGTATACATCTTCTCTAAAACATTAAAGATGTAATATGACATGTGTTTCTTCTTTTAATGAGGGATTGTGGTTGGAGAAACATCTAGGAGATCTTTTTCAATTTTGCCATTCCGCCCTTAGTTCATGATATAAAGTTCATAAAATTACTTAGAAAATTTCAGGCAAGAACTGCTACTAGAAAGCGAAAGACAGAAGGAACAGAAGGTGGAAGCTTTGAAGCGATCGATGCAGGGTGGATTGGTAAACTTTTACTTCTGGAAACACATGCTTGGCATAGTGGGAAAGGTTGGAGCTTTCTTATGCAGTATGTTGTATGTCTTGTTGATTCTTTGATTTTGACTACCTAGGCTCAAGCCATGAAAGAGTAGGCTCAATTGAAGGAAGAAATAGCGTACCAGTACAAGATTGGCAATTTTGAGGAGAATATAATTTTAATATTCCACATCTTTTATGGCAGGAGTTCAATGGCCTTAGTTTCAGTGCAGATTATTGTAGTGTCTCTTGTTGATTTCTTTTATTGTTTTGCTTTTTATTTTTATAATAATAATTTTTGTAAGCACACATGACTTCCTTTCATGGTATCCTCAGTTATGAGTCAATCCCTTTTGTTTTATCTCTTTTAAGAGTTAGATTTTTTTTTTGGCAGGAATGAAAGACCATAATTCATTGCATGGTTAGCAGAAGTTAAAAAAAGGTATTGAAAAACCTAAGAGGGGGGGTGAATTAGGTTTTTATCCGATTTTTCAACCTAATTCAATAAAACACCTCTTTGACAACAAATATCGAACACTTGGTGTGCTAGTTGTGTGAGAAATAATGTATTCAAATAAAATGCAGAAATTAGAGCATTGAATACAATGATTTATAGTGCTTCGGTTTATCCAACAAAACCTAATCCACTACCTTGAGTTACCTACTCAAGTATTTATCAAATCCCTTCACTAATCAAATAAATGAGATTACAAAAGAGGCTCACCCAATTCACCTTAGGGTTTTACAAATAATCTCTCAAACCAATCAAGGCTCACTCAACCCTTGAGTTTTACAACACAACCTTGATTATACAATAATCTCACCACTCTCCTTAGTGAATCCTAACAATACAATTCAATTCAAGGTTCACCCAAAGGTTTTACAAACAAACCTTGAATACAAAATAACCTACACAAGGCTCACCCTACCACTTAGGGTTTTATGTTACTTGCAACCTTGATACAATTACAATAAATAATAAAAGATAGAGAGTTTGATAGATATCACCTTAATGTGAAGATATATCAATTTGAATCACAATCACCTATTTGAGTAATGGCTTGTCAAGATTGCTCAAAATTCACCTTTGAATGTAAAAACCCTTCTTTAATGATTTTAACAAGATTGATGTTTAGAAAGGGTTTTGGAATATTTCTAAGATGTTATAGGATCAAGATATACAATGTTTTTGCTCAAAAAATCTTCTTAGAAAGAATTCCAAAGGTTTTGGTATTTAAAGGTTTGTTCCCAACGGTCAAAAATGAAGCTGTTGGAAACCTACTCAGGAAGTGCGGTCGACCGCATATCAAACTGATCGTCCGCACCATCATCCGCAAGCTCACTGGACAACCACCGGATGATGATTTTTCATCCTCCGGTCGACCTCACTCCACTGCGATCGACCTCATGGTCGTCCACAGGTTGACAGATGAACAAATTTGACAGAACATGCATCCACAAGATAAACTAACTTATGGACGATACCTTGACCACTTTAGGTCGACTGAAACATGTTCATTTGTGTATCAACAACACTCTAACACACAAATGATGATTTCAATCAACCATATAAGTTATGGTATCAATCCAACAAGAGTTTATGAACCATTTAAGTTTTGAAATCACGATGCATGGTTTTCGAAATACCAAAACATATTTTAACATATTTAACATATTAAAAACATTTTGAAATAACATTTTAAGTTCATAGAGCAACCTTTAGAAACCAATACTCAATTAGAGGTAGAATTAGAGATCAAAATATATAACTCTAAAACTATACCTCTAGTTCCTATCTAATCCAATAAAAGCTTGTCTTCAAATCTTGATAGTCTTGACTTGTATACTTCCTTGAAGACTTGAAATCTTGTTGTTGCATGGATTAGATTATGAATCCAAAAACTCTATCACTTGTACAAATAAGACATTAGTCCTCATCAATGTTTGTCATTAATCAAAATTAAAACATTAAAAGCTTTAGGGCTTTCAATCTCCCCCTTTTTGATTATGACAAATATTGATGCAATGTGATAGGTAAAATAATTAAGTGCAAGGATTCAAAGTAAGGAAGAGTTTATAGAATATGTATGAAACATTGTAAAATTCTCCCCCTTACAATATGCTAGGTATTTGTAAGATATCACCTATAGCATATAGTTATTTAGTTTGATGATATCAAGAAATATATTGAAGGAAACAATTTTGAACAAATATTGGATCTCAAAATGAAAAGGTTCATTGTAAGTATATGAGATCACTTCCTAGCTTATATAGGCTTAAAGAAGCCTATTTTTCCACCAACCTCTGCATCCTCCTTCCTTCCAGAATTAAAAACATATAGATAGGCTATAAAAACATTTATAAAGCTCCCCCTATCAATATGCATCAGTTTTGTAAAAATTTTTGATAGAGTTTCCTTTGTAACTCTTATAAACTCCAATATCACAATACAAACTCAACAATGCAAAAGAGATGAGATATATCACATAAAATCATACAAATGGCCAACCCGGCGATCAAGACACAATTCCCATTCTCCTTCATTCTCAATATCTCAAAAACTTAGAAATACATAAATTTTAAACCAAGGATAGCCACACTTAACCTTTTAGAGCTGTTTCTTCTTTCTCTTTGGTTTTGATGAACGTGATTGTCAAGTGCACTTCAAATACTTCAAGTTCCTCAAAATCTCCCCTTTTGTCATTTATTCCCTTTTGTGACCTATTCTTGATTTTCCTCAAAAATTACTGAGCTTCAAGAATCTTTCTTTTGATGGTTTCTCCTCTTTGCATTAAAATCTCCCCTTTTGTTGTAAGTGTTCTCGATCTTCAATACAAATATAACTCCTAAACATTGCTATCAATACTTAGTTTTTCTCCCCCTTTGTCATCATTCAAAAAGAATGTATATGAAGGATTAAAATAAGGTAAAAAACATATAATAAAATCTTTCAATTTACCAAGGAGTCATCATGGGAATAATCAAACCAAACTACATTATTTAAAATTTTACTATATGAAGAGATCATAATGTAGCAGAAAACATATGAAAATAGTGCAATATAGATATAAAAAGAAAATGAAAGGTATAAAGATGATCCTCAAGTGGCCAAAGCTAGAGTCCGAGGCTTCAGAGCATAGACCTTAAACTGCAAAAATGATTATGTTGAAGAAGTGGTCTCCGGAATGATAATAGCTTTAACTGGTAGATCATCAATAGTATTCACTACAGTGGTATCCTTTGAAATGATGATAGAGGATGTATCAGCAGCAATATATGGCTCAATACTACTTGATGACACAACAATAGGAGTAATAGGATTATTTGTCATATATGTGGTCTTCTCATCAAAATGTAAAGAAATATCTATGTGGACTCTATATAATGCCTCAAGATGAGTAGATATATTGTCAACTTTGTGATGAAGAAACTTTACTCTTGGTTTAAGTTGAACAACTTCTTCAAACACATCTTGGATTTTAGTATTAAACTTCTCAAGGATAATATCCATCTTGTTTGAGAAATGCTCCAAATCATTCCACAAGGCATCTTTTGTAGGAGAAATAAAACCTATATTCCTCTTGCATCAATCATTTTCCTTCCCTCAGTTTCTTTCTAATAGAAGTATCAAAAGGAGTTTCCTTTTCCTTTTTCCATTGATGTCTTCCCTTTCCTTATTCTTTCTCTAGTGGAAGTATCAAGTGGTATATTTTCTTCTCCCTCTAGTTGATCAATTTTTCTCTTTATACCTCTTGATGTCTCAGCTTCTTCTTGACCAATTCCTTTCTCATGAATGCCCCTTTTAAATAATAATGAGTACATTTTCACTCATCAATCTTGCGATTTCGGTAATGGCTTGGAATAAATCTTCTTGAGATATTTTCTTTCTCAACTCCCAATCATCATTGAAACATAAGTCATGCATCCTCTTGTATGCAACAAAATCACGTTTATGAAAATATCTCATGTCAACAACCTCAAGTAAAGATATTTCAAAATGTTTGAACACTCTTTAAAGCAACCTTCCATAAAGTAGGCTCATTGCTATTTTCTTAGTCTTCTTAACAAAGAACGATATCCATAAGATAACCAAGATCTACTCATTTTCCTTTGAACATAATTAGCATAATAAACATGTGAAAATGAGTAATAGATGTCCTATGACCATCTATGAGTACAAATATAGTAGTGCACATAAGACAAAGTATATTATGTTCAAGACTAAAAACAATAGATTCCCTTTTTGCAAAATTCACAAAGGATTATTTATTTGTAAAAGCATATTCAAAATCTTGAATGGAGAATGCATAATAATGGCAAATTTGGTGAGTAAAAGAAAATGTAATCTCATCAATAGGAGCACTCAAAATATCATCCAAGTTATAGTGATTGAAATTTAAAACAATACCATATACTTTAGACACATAATATACAACTTGATATCCTTCAAGAATATTTTTCTCTAGATTAGCATAGCATTGAAGTATATAATCATAGTACATAGGCTCATCATGCACAATAATATCATATCATCCTTCCTTAGCAAAATACTTCAAGATATTTTCAAAAAGAAACTTACTAGAATAGATGATACTTTCAAGAATCACATTTCAAAGCTCGAGAAAGTTATAGAATCAAATTTAATTCTCCTTACTTGTGAATAAGGTAGTGTTGCTCTTCTTCTTCTTTGGTACCATTTGAAATTTGGTTGAACTGCCTTTTGATCCAATATGCTTATCCCTTGTTATTTCTTCTTTTGGATGATAGAATCAGTTTCTGCGGTCGACCGAACAATTTGATTGTGGTCGTCCGCAAGTTCTCTGCTTACTTTGTGGTCGATGAGTAGTAATCTGCGGTCGACCGGGAAATTTGATATTGGTCGTCCGCAAGTCCTCTGTCTACTTTGCGGTAGATGGCTTGTACCATGCGGTCGACCGAAGATTTTCTCGAGGTCTTCCTCAAGTCCACTGGCCATTCTTCGGACAATACTCCCATAGGATGCGGTCGACCGCACCTTCTTCAGGTGTCATTTGAAATTTCTTCTAAGCAACTTATAATCAACCAAGAATCGTTGTTTTGATAATTAAAAGAGCTATACAATGACAAACTCATTAGCAATTGTATATAAACACTCAATAGCTTTCTAAAAATAGAACATTTTCTCGGCCAATGGATAAACACATCAATTTTAATAACAAAGATCACTCAAATATAATATCAACATAAATTTGAACAATTAAAATGTCATGCACTTTATTTTTTTAAAAATAGTGTAGCGTCTACAATTCCTCTAGTCAATCCTTTTTCAATGAGGAATATGCTAAGCTTTTCATACTAAGCTCTTGGAGCTTGTTTCAAACCATATAAAGCTTTTGAAAGTTTGTAAACATGATTTTCAAAAGATTCATGCACAAAACCAGGAGGTTGTTCAACATAAACTACCTATTGGATGTAACAAATTTAGAAATGCACTTTTAACATCCATTTGAAATAATTTAAAACCTATAAAATATGCAAATGCAAATAACATTTTAATGGACACTAATCTAGTAATTGGGGCAAAAATCTCATCATAATCAATGCCCTCTTCTTGATTATATCTTTGAGCAATAAGTGTAGCCTTATTTCTAGTGACAATACCATGATCAACAAGTATGTTTCTAAAAATCCATTTTGTACCAATAATGATGTGATTTGAAGGTTTAGGTACAAGTTCCCAAACTTTGCTCCTTTCAAATTGATTTAGCTCTTCATGGATGATAATGATCCAAAAATCATCACTAAGAGCCTCATCAATGTTCCTAGGTACTATATGAGACAATAATGCAAGATTATCAACACAATTTATAAAATGTCTTCTTGTTCTTACCCTTTTATTGGGATTACCAATGATTTGATCATGGATGATTATGGACGTATTTCCATTCCTTTGGAAGATCATGACTTGTCTCTCCTTCATGTGAGGTTGATTATTGAATGTCAATGATCTCTTCACTTTCATCCTTAGGTATTGAATGATTTTCATTTGATTGAACAATATCTTTGTTCGTTGACTCAATAGATAGCTCTTGAAAATCACCTTCATTCTCATCTCTTGGCAAGTAAATATTAGACTCATCAAATACAACATGAATAGCTTCATCAATAACCATAGTTCTTTTATTGTAAATTCAAAAAGCTTTTCTATTTGAAGAGTAGCCAAGGAACATACCTTTATCGGATTTCTTGTCAAACTTACCAAGATTGTCTTTGACATTTAGAATAAACCATTTACAACCAAACACTTTAAAGTAGGAAATGGAAGGATTTTTCTCAAACATAAGCTCATAAGGGGTTTTTATTAACAAAGGATATAAGAAACACTCTATTAACAATATAGCGAGAAGTATTCATAAATTCAACTCAAAAATATTTTTGCAAATAATTTTCACATAGTATGGAACATGCCATTTCTTGTAAAGTACGATTTTTCCTTTCAACAACACCATTTTGTTAAGGAACTTTTGCAATTGAAAAATTGTGAGATAAATCATTCTCATCACATAATTTTGTAAAAATACTATTGCAAAACTCTCTACCATTATCACTTCCAATGAAGATAAGTTTGCAACTAATGGTGTTTTGTACTTGTTTAAAGAGCTTGACAAAAGCTTCAAAAACTTCATCTTTACTCAACAAGAATAATATCCAAGTAAATCTATAAAAAATCATCAACAGTCACATAGACATATAGTTTGCCACCAATTCTCATGGTTCTCATAGCACCAAATAAATCCATATGTACAAGTTCAAGAGGTTTTGAAGCAGAGACATTTTCTTTGATTTGAAAGAACTCTTGACTTGTTTATATGCATCACAAATATGATCTTTCTCAAAATTAATGTTAGGCAAACCTCTAACATACTAAAGTTTTGAAAAAATATGCAAAGTATATATGCTAACATGTCATAATTTACAATGCCAAAGATATGCATCATCAACTTTCAAAGAAAGGCATATAACATTTTGTTCAACTAAATCATCAAAATAGATATCATACATATTTTCATTTCTTCACACTTGCAGATGATCATTCTTAAGCTTGCGGTTGACCAAAACTTTTCCTTGGGTCGTCCGCAACCTTACTGTCCACTTAGTGGATGATCTATTTTTCCATGCAGTCAGCCGAAACCTTCTCAAGGGTCGTCCGCATGTTCATCAGAATTACCAGTCTTTACTTAAAGACAAAATCCACTTATATCATGATATTTATAGGATAATCAGTGTTTGTGAGAAAAATTTGTAAGAGAATTATATCAAACAATATGACAAGACAACTCAATTATCACAATATGCAATTAACGTATTTCATGAGGAAATAATTTAGTATGAAGAGCATATACAAAATACAAAAGCCAATTAGAAAATTAATCAAGTATTTGTATTGAAAACACTTTTCAACCACATATAGCATTATGATCTAATTTACATAATTCATAATCAAGAAATTTTTACTAAAGATTCAATCTCAAAAGAATGAATTTCTTCATGACCTTCATGAAGAACATTGTACCTTAGTATATCATATTTGATCATGTGGATTGAGCAAATTCTCTTGACATGTTGTATTGCTCCTTCATGATCAACATATTGAGTTACCTACAAAGAAGATGAAACTTTTGGTATCCAAGTGACTAAGGATCCATGAGAATTAGTTTTATTTGTTTTAACAATCCAAATACTTTTTGCACCATTCTCGATTTTCTTCTTGGCATAACATATATTTACCTTATGGCCATACTTACCACAATAGGTACAATATATTCTTGATGCATACGAGTATGTGTGTGATGTGTGTGATGTACTTTATAATGCACATGTGAGATATTCTTGTGTGATATATTTTTGTGTGTATGCAAGGCATCATTATGTGTATCAATAAAACCAATACCTCTCTTATCATTAGAGAATCTTTGAGCACCAAGTAATTTATTTAAATTATCTCTACCACATGTGAGTTTATGTAAGCTAACACTTAAATCATCTATTCTCAACTTCATAGCATCATAGTCACTCATCATGTCATTCAATTTCTTGTTTCTAATAACAAGATCATTATTAGCATTTTCAAGAAATTTCACCTTATCACATAAACCAATAATATTTCCATCAGGAGTCACTTTGGCCTTCTATAGAATCCAGCATGGCCTAAGAAAGATCTTACCTCTCTTACCGTAGAAGGATAAGGAATAGATTTAATCACATCAATCTTTGCTTTGTCAACAGCCAGTCCTTGTGGTGAAACTACATGCCCTAAAACAATTCCTTGTTCTACCATAAAATGACTCTTTTCATAATTGAGAACAAGGTTAGTTTCAACACACCGTTTAAGCACAAGTTCCAAATTTTCTAAACATGAATCAAATGAATTTCCATAGACAGTAAAATCATCCATGAAAATTTCAATGATATTCGTGACAAAATCAGAAAATAAGGACATCATGCATCTTTGAAAGGTAGCAGGTGCATTGCATAAACCAAAAGGCATTCTTCTATAAGCATAAGTACCAAATGGGCAAGTAAAAGTAGTCTTACCTTGGTCTTCTGGGGCAATAGCAATTTGAAAATATCCAGAATAACCATCAAGGAAACAATAATGAGAACGACCAGATAAACGTTCTAACATTTGATCCATGAAAGGAAGGGGAAAATGGTCTTTTCTAGTTGATGCATTAAGTTTCCTGTAGTCTATACAGACTCTCCAACCATTTTGCACTCTAGTAGGAACTTTCTCACCTTCAGAGTTCTCCACAATAGTTATTCCACTTTTCTTTGGACAACATGCACAGGACTTACCCAATGTGAATCTGTGATTGGATAGATGACACCAGCATCAAGAAGTTTAAGAATTTCAGCTTTTACTACTTCCATCATAGGAGGGTTTAGTCTCATTTGTGACTCTTTGGTTGGTTTAGCTACATCTTCTAACAATATACGGTGCATGCATGTTGATGGGCTAATACCTTTAATGTCGGCTAAAGTCCAGCCGATGGCAGTTTTGTTGTCCCTAAGCACAGAAACTAACCTCTCTTCTTGGGAAGATGAGAGATTGTTAGCAATAATAACAGGTAAAGCATTACCTTCACTCAAATATGCATATTTCAAATGAGAAGGTAAAGCTTTAAGCTCAAGTGACGGGGGACAAACAACAGATGGTAAAATTTTATCATGTGAGTTAGGTAATGCAATTTTAGAATTACTAATAGGACATGCAGATAAATCCTTGATAGCTTGTTTAAGTTCATTATCACATTCCACAGATAAAGTGTCAAGAACATTTTCATCTATGCTCAAGTTCATAATGGATTGCATCATTTCAGTGTAGCTCAAATCAAATATATCTTCAATAAGTGGATCTATAATATCCACAACAGAAACTGTAGAACATTCATCAGAAGGGTACTTCATGGCATCAAATATGTTAAAAGAAATTTTATCACCATCAAATTCCATTGATAAAGTACCTTCATTTACATCAATTTTAGTTCTAGCAGTTTTCAAAAATGGTCTACCTAACAGAATAGGTGACTGTGATGAACAAGTATTTTGGCTATCCTCAGTTTTCAAAATGTAAAAATCTGCAGGGAATACTAAATCATTTACTTTAACCAATACATCTTCTATCACTCCTTCTGGATAAGCCACAGACCTATCAGCTAATTGAATAACAATTCTAGTAGGCTTCATTGGTCCCAAATTTAAAGAGTTATAGATTGTATAAGGCATGACATTAATAGATGCTCCTAAATCTAGCATACAACTTGAGACTACCTTATCACCAATTGTACAAGGGATAGCGAACATACCTGGATCTTTCTGCTTTGGAGGAAGTTTTTGTTGGAGAACAGCAGATACACATTCCCCCACACTGATTCTCTCGTTACCTTTAAGCTTCTTCTTGTTGGTACAAAGTTCTTTTAGGAACTTAGCATAACGAGGAATCTGTCTTATTGCATCCAAAAGAGGAATGTTGACTTCAACTTTCTTGATGATTTCAAGAACATCTTTCTTGTTCTTAGTTAACCTATTAGGGAAAGGAGGACTTACCTTGGGAATAGAAGAAGAAGATTCTCCTATCTGAGGAATTTTGTCGGAAGATGTTGGGCTTGAAATAGGTGCTTTCTCCGTGCCTTTATTTTCCTCTGGTCTCTTGGATTCTTCCAACACTTTACCACTTCTTAGTGTTACGGCACTAGCATTCTCTCTAGGATTGAGTGGTTGTGATGGAAGTTTATTGAAAAGCTGTGTTTTCAATTGACCTAACTCAGAAGCCATTTGTCCTACCTGATTCTCCAAGTTGTGAATGCTGGACTTTGTATCCTTTTGGAAGGACATGGTATCTCTCTGAAAAGATATAGAACTTGAGGCTAGAGATTTTACCATATCTTCTAAAGACATGCTCTGTTTTTTGTTCTGAGGAGGATTTTGGTGTTGATTAGGAACAAAACCTGGTGGGTTCATTGGTGGCCTAACCCCTTGGTTACTCCATCTAAAGTTAGGATGGTCTCTCCACCCTTCATTGTATGTGTTGGAGAATCGATTGTTTCTTCTCTGAGGTTGGTTTTGAAAATTACCCATGGCATTGGCTTGTTCCTCTTGAAAGAGAGTAGGACAAGAATCTGTAGGATGGTCATTGCCTAAACAAATTCCACATGCTTTTACTGGTGCATTGATTCTTTTCCCAACTAATTGACCAACTAAATTGGTAAGATGATCTAATCTTTGCTCAATTTGTGTAGATGATGATGATGATGATGCATCTACTTCATTTACCTTTCTTACGGTATCATTCCTGGTGTTAAAAGATTGTGAATTAGCAGCCATGTTAGCTATTAATTCACGTGCAACTTGTGGGGTTTTATCTGAAAGAGCACCACCACTAGCGGCATCAATAGTGATCATGTCATAAGAAATCAAACCCTCATAAAAATATTGAATTAATAATTGTTCAGGTATTTGATGATGAGGACAACTAGCACATAATCTTTTAAATCTTTCCCAATATTCATACAATGTTTCACCAGTTTGTTGTCTTATGCCACTTATGTCCTTTCGGACTGTTGCAGTTCTAGATGCAGGATAATATTTGGCTAGAAAAGCTCTTTGCATACCAGTCCAATCTTGAATAGATCCCGAAGGCAAATCATATAACCAATCTTTTGCACTATTTTGTAAGCTAAAAGGAAAAGAACGCAGTTTAATAACTTCATCTCTTGTACCTTCTTGTTTCAAATTAGTGCAAATAACATGAAATTCCTTAATGTGCCTAAGTGGATCTTCTCCAGGTAATCCATTAAATGTTGGCAAACATTGTATAAAACTAGTATGCATTTTAAAATTAGCATCAACTTGTGGAAAAATAATGCATAAAGGTTGTTCATCAAGAGTGGGAGCAGTTAGTTCTTTCAGAGATCTTTGATTCAAAGCCATATTTAAAAGATAAGTAGGAAGAATATCACCATAAATAAGTTGGGTATCCGGTTGATTTTCTGCCTTGCCTTCTTCAAGATCCGTAGCTTATTCTCTGATCTCAACTGGTGTTTTACTCCCTTATTCTTCCCCGGTGATCTTACCACTTCTTAAGTGCATACAACAATGAACTTGTTGTCTGGCATCACCAAAGGAATGAAATCTGTATCTGAATATCATCAAAGGAATGAAATCTGTAACAAAATAAAAAGATTAACAATTTTAATAGAAGAAATTAAAACAAATCCCCGGCAACGGCGCCAAAATTTGACGAAGCCTGTCGTACGGCTCTCAAATTTAAACCTAAAAATTCCTATGTAGATATGGAAAGTAGGGATCGAATCCACAAAGATTTGTCAACTCTTAAATTAAAATCGTTAATCGGAAAAGGTTTGGGGGGTTTTTTGGTATTTTGAGAATAAGGAAATGACAACAATTAAAATAAATATTTTTGAGGTTTTGGATTTTGTAAACAGAATTAAAACGAAATTTGGAATACAAATGATATAAAAAGCGTTAGCAAGGAACTAGTATCAAGTTATATTTTTCATGGGATTAATCATAGATAGATACATTATTAAGTAGTTGGTTTTAGAATCCCGATCAACTCAGACAGATTCCTATCCTTACAAAATAGATTAATCCCGATCAGCTCAGACAGATTAATCACTAATTTAATTAAACACCACTACCAACCAGCTTGTATAGGATGCTCAGTCAAATTGCATTAAACAAATAAGGCATCACCAACATTAAATTGTATATAACAATCAGCTTAATTATATACAATTTAAATTATATAATTCCGTTACTAATTTAATTAAGCCAAGAGCTGCAACTCAATTAAACTAGTAGATGCTACTTGAATTATTAATACAAGATTAATAATCCTAGCTATATAATCACATTCATTAACTAGATTGTCAATCCAATTAATTCACACAATTATATTGGTTAAAACGGGAATTATATAAATACTTAATTAATATATATAAGTATATTAAATAAATACACATATATATATATAAAGAAATATTAGATTTATATTAACTAAAGAAATTAGGCGGTTCAACCAGCCATTTAAATAAATTAAACTAAAAGTATGGAGGCTCGGCCTTCCATAAAAAAAAGAATTAAAGACATAAAAATATATTAAACTAGTAAGGAGGCTCGGCCTTCCATAATACATAAAATAAAAGACATAAAAGTAAATTAAACTAATAGGTGGTTCTGCCATCCATTTGAGATATTTAAAGTGCATAAAGCAAAATAAATAAAGACTAGGCGGGTAAACCGACCATAAGTCTAGTTAAATAAATCCAAATAGAAATTAAGTATAAAGAAAATTATCTCATCATCCCATTTATTAATAACTTAACACATATCCTTGCTAACAAAAGAAAATTAATCACAATACATATTTAATAAATATAAGATGAAATTTATAAACATTAGAAATAAAATTTGAAAGATAAACTCCCCGGAAATATTGAAATTATCTGGACAGAATTTCTTTACTAAATATTACAAAAAGCCTTGAAATATTATTCTAAAAAATCTGGAAAATATACTAATATGAAGACAATAATAAAAGAAATAAATTGCAAAAGAAATGGAGAAGATTGGAGTTAAATTGGTGTTTAAATCATAAAAATAAGCTCCCTATTATAGTCACAAAAATCAGGGGCAAAATGGTCATTTTGCACCCCAAAGTCTTGAAAATGTAGTTGGTGGCCTAATTTCCCCAACTTCGCCACATGTCGCGTCCTCATTGGTCCAAGTTGCGGCTTCTAGAAGCGCCACTTGTCACCTTCTGATTGCGTATCTCTCATTGCCACTTGTCATCTTCTCATTGCGCCACGTCATCAGATGACATAGATTTTTATTTTTATTTTTATTTATTTTTATCTTCTCCAGCATTTCTTCATCTTCTTCTTTTTATCTCTATAATAAACTAAAATACACTGAAAAACTTACAAACAAAGAAATAGAAGGGAAACGTGAAATATATCCATTAAATAACATAATTAACCGATTTTCAAACAAAATATAGTCATTAAATAACATAAAAATCAGTTAATTTATTAGTACATCAAGGACCATTTATAATAATATTCCATAAATCAAAATCAATGGAGGAATTATAAATATGAATTCTATCTTTCCATAAAGTAGTTATAGCCATTCAACAAAGGTGGTCTACAAGTAGAGTAACCCTCACTTATGATATTGTTGTCTATATGAGTCATAAGATCTTTACTTCTAGGTGATTAAACCTCAAACAAGAAGACCTGCTTGATACCAATTGAAAAACCTAAGAGGGGGGGTGAATTAGGTTTTTATTCGATTTTTCAACCTAATTCAATAAAACATCTCTTTGACAACAAATATCAAACACTTGGTGTGCTAGTTGTGTGAGAAATAATGTGTTCAAATAAAATGCAGAAATTAGAGCATTGAATACAATGATTTATAGTGCTTCGTTTTATCCAACAAAACCTAATCCACTACCTTGAGTTACCTATTCAAGGATTTATCAAATTCCTTCACTAATCAAATAAATGAGATTACAAAAGAGGTTCACCCAATTCACCTTAGAGTTTTACAAATAACCTGTCAAACCAATCAAGGCTCACTCAACCCTTGAGTTTTACAACACAACCTTGATTATACAATAATCGCACCACTCTCCTTAGTGAATCCTAACAATACAATTCAATTCAAGGTTCACCCAAAAGTTTTACAAACAAACCTTGAATACAAAACAACCTACACAAAGTTCACCCTAACACTTAGGGTTTTATGCTACTTGCAACCTTGATACAATTACCATAAATAATAAAAGATAGAGAGTTTGATAGATATCACCTTAATGTGAAGATATATCATTTTGAATCATAATCACCTCTTTGAGTGATGGCTTGTCAAGATTGCTCAAAATTCACCTTTGAATGTAAAAACCCTTCTTTAATGATTTTAACAAGATTGATGTTTAGAAAGGGTTTTGGAATATTTCTAAGATGTTATAGGATCAAGATATACAATGTTTTTGCTCAAAAAATCTTCTTAGAAAGAATTCCAAAGGTTTTGGTATTTAAAGGTTTGTTCCCAACGGTCAAAAATGAAGCTGTTGGAAACCCACTCAGGAAGTGCGGTCGACCGCATATCAAACTGGTCGTCCGCACCATCATCCACAAGCTCACTGGACAACCATCGGATGATGATTTTTCATCCTCCGGTCGACTGGACTTCACTTGCGGTCGACCTCACTTCACTGCGATCGACCTCATGGTCGTCCACAGGTTGACAGATGAACAAATTTGACAACACATGCATCCACAAGATAAACTAACTTATAGACAATACCTTGACCACTTTAGGTCGACTGAAACATGTTCATTTGTGTATCAACAACACTCTAACACACAAATGATGATTTCAATCAACCATATAAGTTATAGTATCAATCCAACAAGAGTTTATGAACCATTTAAGTTTTGAAATCACGATGCATGGTTTTCGAAATACCAAAACATATTTTAACATATTAAAAACATTTTGAAATAACATTTTAAGTTCATAGAGCAACCTTTAGAAACCAATACTCAATTAGAGGTAGAATTAGAGATCAAAATATATAACTCTAAAACTATACCTCTAGTTCCTATCTAATCCAATAAAAGCTTGTCTTCAAATCTTGATAGTCTTGACTTGTATACTTCCTTGAAGACTTGAAATCTTGTTGATGCATGGATTAGATTATGAATCCAAAAACTCTATCACTTGTACAAATAAGACATTAGTCCTCATCAATGTTTGTCATTAATCAAAATTAAGACATTAAAAGCTTTAGGGCTTTCAGGTATTCCATTTCAAAATATTTTAGGGCGTTGTTTAAGCACATTGTTTCCCTTTGGACCTTACTCGAAAATATTCTGGACCTTGTATAACCAAACAATTATCTTCCAAACTTCCAGTTAACTCTGTTTTGTTATTAAAGCAATTCATATATGATCTGAGAGGTTATTCATAAACGGGTGACTGATCGGGAAACAGTCTTGAAAGGTACTTGGTTAGATGAAGTTGAAGCAGTGAAACAGAGGCGATTTCTTGGTTCTAATGGCCGTTTTCTATTGGATGAGTAGAATGGATCTGGATGGTATAAGTTAGCAAAGTGTTGACTTCATAATTGATAATTCTTGCTTGTACTGTCTTTCTCTACTTTTAATATATATATATATATATATATATATATATATATATTCATATGGAGTGATTCATTGGCCTCCATAATTCAGGTAAACAATGTCAAAGAATCCTTAAAATGTAAATTCTGAAATCTTTGCTTCAAGAGGGCTGTTAATTCTTTATAGACAATGCCAACTCATTCTTTATGGCATTAGCTGGAGTTTGATAAAAGCATGTAGAAGTCTTAAGCATTTCTGTTTGTAATTTCTTTTCTTTTTGAACAAAAGTGATAAATGTGATTGGATATCTCTTTTTGTTGATTGTATTGATTCTTGACTTCACCTGTCTCTGGAGTTCAGATATATATTAAGTTGTCTTATGTTTTGGTTCATAATCACCTAGAAACCTTCATTGCCCTTTTCTTTCTTGGTGTGCTCATTATTTACATTGGAACAGTTTTTCCATAGGGAAGTAAATTTTATTTCTTTGGCCACAAAAAGCATCAAAGAGTCATTGCAATTTGTTGTTTAATCATTTATGCCCTTTCTGTGATCATATATATCTACTATTTCAATGTAAAATTTCAGAATCTGTGACTAAGATGTCATCTGTAATGAACTTCCTTTGCCTAGCAGAAGCACAGGTTAGTGTTCATTATTTGTAAGGGTTGCTTCACTGAGATCTATTTTTTGTTTGTGTTGCTGATTAGGCTTTAGCTGCTTGTGTGGTCCATTCCCCTCTTTTCACCAAGATTTACTGATCTGTCTTCTCTTACTAGTGATGATTGGATGTTATTTGTTGAAATTTTGTAGGCTGTGACTTCAAGTAAGGCAGAAGAAAGAGGAAACACCCAAAATCTTATGGCTAAACTGCACTATGGTGTTAGAGACTTCCTTGATAAAGCTCTTGGAGTCCTAAACTCAGTGTCCAAAGGAGTGCAAAGATATTTCTTCAAGATTTATGGTATGCAATGTTTCCTGATTTAAACACCTGTTTCTTAGTATTTTATTGGTATCATTGCCGCAGATAAATGAACACTCTAAATCTCCATCCTCCCAGTGTCTCTTGTCATCATATTCATGTTCATTTGATTGGCAAAGTTCCCCCAAATTAAACTACTCATAGCAAATCTCCGTGATAATGCATTTCACATTAGTTCATAGCTAATTGTTTGACCCTATAACTTGAATCTTTGTTTTCAACCTATAAAGGGTGATCTAATTGATACTTTAGTTGAAGCCAATTATAGTGTTCATGGAATTGTATATAAAGGGTGATACTTCTTTTTTTCCCCAAAGTGATGGCACAATTGATTTTTCTTTTGGGTAAAAACTTTCCCTGGGAAGTTGCATACCTTGAGCTGCTATGTAGAAAATAAGTTGCCAAATATATAGCTTTTTCAGGAACTAGCATGAGATTCTGCAGAGTTTAATTGTAGAAATTCATTACACTTCTTATCATGCTTTCTGCAGAACAAAATCTCCACACCAATAGACTCTAAATTACACAAGACAAGGAAAGAAGCAAAAAAAAATGGCACAGAGGCTCCTCAGAAGGGAATTCTGTCGCATTACTGATTTTGCTTAAATATGAAAAAAGTGGAGTCAGAAAATGAGATGACTATAGCCAAAAGAAGGTTTCCATCAAAATTATTATAATACTATATCAAATTAGATATGATTGAAATACTAAATTTCTAGCAACATCTTCAAGTATAATGCGGTGAATGGCTATAGCTGGACCTAGTAATTGAAATTACTTGTGATGATATGTTTAAAGAAACCATAGTGTTTTTGTACCTTTGTGGCCATTGGTGGAGTATTAAAGAAAGAAACAGAAGTAGGACCACCATTTGAAGGCTGACTGCCATTTCCACCAGAAAGTGGAAGGCTTCCTACCTTTTTGTTTCTTTACCACATTTTCTGAGAAAGGTTAGAACTATGCCTATCATAATTCATATGTTGTCTGCATTATTTAAGTAGCTGTTAAATTTAAGTAGTTCTTACTTATTTAGGAGTAGAAGACAATTATCACATGAAATTCTTTTGTGCACTGACTTCTCTCTTATAAAATGACATTTAGAACGCCTCAAAATTATGCTTTGTACTATAGTACTTGTCTTTCATCCTTCAAATTTAACTTTAATCTCTTGTCAAGAACTTACCAATTGGATTCTTTGGTAAGTGTTTTCATTGTGGATAAGGTCGCCATAATTGAGATATGCTCAAAGTTCATGAAACAGAAATAAAAATTCAGGATTTTACAAAATAGTACTCAAATCTCATTTTATTTATTAAGTCTAAGTCAGTGTACTTTTAGGAAAATCTTTTCCATGCTAAAATTTCTTTCCTGGCATAATATTTTATCTGAAAATCCTTGCAGCATTATTTGTTGCTTTTGTTTTGCAATCACATTTTTCATGTTGTACTTTAGTCACTTTTTCTTTTTTCCTTTTTTCCATTCTATTTACATTTCCAGAGTGAGAAGATTTTTTTATCTAATATTCTTTATCGTTACATCACTGCCAACGAGTTTTCTCCCAAATGTCTTCTTGATTAGTTGGAGACCTCATCAGAACACACAGCTATGGAAATTGCAAACGGGATTGAGGCTGCTTCATACATTAGGAGGCAAAAGTACCAGAGAAGGAAATTAGATCAAAATAAAACAGGGAAGTCCCGATGGAGCAGTATTGTAAAGGGTCTTGTTCACATGGAAAAAACATATTTATACAAAGGTTCTCTATTTTTTACCCTTGAATAGATGTGGAACTTTTTTTAATTAATGGTTCCTTCGTATTTGTTCTTTTCTATGAATCAATTGAAATTTTGTTTATCTTTGTTAAGATTCAAGATACAGTATTTGTTCTTTTCAAGAGTCAATGGAAATTGAACAGTATTTGTTATTTTCTATGAATATATTGCAATTTTTGTGCATGTGGAAATGCATGATTCAGGCCCAAATGTTCACCAATGAATAATTTGTGTTTGCTAAGTTTTGTCTCTGATTAGATATATATATATAGTGAATTATCTTATTCTGATGCACAACTTAAATTTCATAAAATACGGCAGTTGTTGCAAATATATAGAATTATTAAATATAATAATATTTATTAATAGTATTTATATTATACACTAAAATAATTTAATAAGTTTTTCAATGTAAATATATGTACACATTTAATATAATTATATAAACTTAATTTTAATATTGATAATTTTATAATATCACTAATATTTACATTTATGTGACATATATGTATATTACCATAGCTTTAAAATATGCATGACAAGACTAACTTTGTCACAAATAATGAACAATAATGAGACAATTTAATCGTCACACAAATTCTAATATGGTCCTTTTAGTAACAAATTTTGGTGTCATGAATTAGTTAAACACTAGTGACAATATATGAAATTGTTAGGTAATGACATGCTTATGAGGCACATATATTATCGTCACAAAAATCTTTTTTATGACGTTATTATATGTCACAATATGAATAGTTTGATATATAACGAAATTTAAATTATTTAATATAATGAATAATAATATTAGTGATGATATATATGTGGTCAGAAAAACCTTTTGTATTGATGACAATCATAAATCGTCAAGAAAAAATCAAAATCGTCACTCAAAGGATTTGCCACCATATCTTATAGGTGAGATGGTTTGACGCCAATCATTTTGTGACAATATTACATGACATTATTAATTATCATCACTCAAAATATTGACTTCATGAAAATGTGTGACGAATAAATAAAGTCGTCACATCAGATGCACTTAGAGTGACGATCTTAAAATATGTCACAATGCAAAACGTCACTAATTGTCAAATTTGTTGTAGTGACTTCATCCAATAGGTTCAATGATTAAATCAAAAAATCATAGTAAACCGTCAAATAAATTATCAACATTCAAAATACCAATTGGTTTAGTGTGCAATTTGATATTAACCAATAAGCTATATTTAATAATTATTCCAATATATTATAACCTCTCGATAAAGCTATGAATGCATCAATACGCTTCATCATAATAGCAATTTGTTCATATATGAAGTTTGTTTGTATTTCAAACATAATTGTCTTGTCATAAGCGATACTAAGTGTAGTTGAAATTATACTTATTGTGAGAGCATTCATATTATGAGTTGTTTGAGCTACTACTCCTATTATTCCAGAGTTGCTTCATCCATAAACGAGACCAATATTGCGAGTGACTAATATTCTTCTCAATTTTGATGCGACATACGCATATCTTGGTTCCCAATTGTCACACCTCCAAAAAGATTGATTGTTTTTACTCTTTGTTCTCAACTTCATTTGATTTTTTTTGTAGTTGAAAAGTTGAAGGGTCACATGTTTGCACACGTTTGGATGATGTGTCTTCCATAAGTATAAACTAAATATAAGAAAATAAATGATAAAAAAGAAGAGCAACAACAGCAACAAGAAGTATAAAAATTTTACTGGTTTGTAATAAAGAAGAAATGAAGAAAAAAAAGAGTAAATTTTGTCAACTAATAAACTCTCTCTCTTTATTTATATATATATATATATATATATATATATAGAAACATACACACACATGCACACACAAATATATATATACACATCATATCATCTCTTTTTCTATTTTGACATTTTGTCAATATTTCAAACCAATAAATTCAATTTAATTTGAATATAATATCCATCATTTTTTCTCTTTTGGAATTTTGTGCAATATTTTCAACTAATTTGAAAAAAATGGCACAAAAAGACAGGTGAAAATAGAGGATATGCCATTTTTTCAAATCAATTTGAAAAAATGGCACAAAAGGACAAATTGAAAAAGATGATGTGATATCATATTCAAATAGAATTGAAATTATTTGTTTGAAATATGAACAAAATGACAAAATGGAAAATGGGATGATATGATATCTGTGTGTGTGTGTGTGTTCTCTTTCTATATAAAGAGGCTGTTATATAACAAAAATCATTTTTTTCAAGAATCATCATTTCACTTCTTCTTCACTTATTCAAATAAAAACTTCTTCTTACTTTATTTATAAAATGGATAATTCAATCTGTACATTTCAAAATCAATATCCTTTACTCTCCATTAATACATTGACAAAAATATATTACATGAGAATGGAGAAATTGCGATTTCTAATGTCGAAAGAAATGCCTGAGGATATTAGATGGTTAATTGAAGCCAAAATTCAACTAAGTGGTGAGCATCAACTTACTTTTTCCAAATGTCAACCTGGTTCGGTAAAAGTAGTTTTATCAAGAAATAAGATATTAGAAATATGTTACAGATGAAACTGTAATCAAATATGTCGTTCATTTATATATTTATCTAGAAATCGGAAAGATAAAATTACTTTCATAAAAAATGGATTAAGTAAAAAGTCGTTAGATGACATTTGATTGACTCTTAGATGCATTATTGTGAAAGTGTTCAACGAGAACTTCTCAAACTATGAAATAAATTCAAAGATGAAAAATAAAGTTAGTCTCGGAGATTTTACTTTAAATGATCCTGTATGAAAGTTTATACAAAAACTTGATTAAAAGAAATTAAATATGTAATGTGAATGCTTTTTATGAATTAAGTTTATTTTGTATTTTATGTACATTTTTCATTTCATTAATGTATTAATTTTTTTATATGAACCTTTTGTAGCAAATGAGGGTAGGTATGATGGTGGCATACCCACGAGAATTTTGATGAGTTTACCCGTTAAAGTTTATATAGGGACGGGGGATGGGACAGAGACATTATTTCCAACTAGGGATTGGGATATAGACAGGTGTTCCTACCTCTACCCATCCACACTGCCATCCCTCCTAGGTGCAAGGTGCAAAAGAACATCGATGTACTACGTTGAGACTTTTTATACACTTTTATAAACTTTTTTAAGATTTGTATGAATTTTGTAAAATTTTAAAGTGAATTTTATAGATTAATAAGGATTCTAGGAAATTACACTAAGATTGTCATTAAAGGTTTTTTTTTAAAAGAAAAAATTATTTATTGAAACTTTTGTAGATTATTAGAAGAAAAGATAAGTAAACATACTTGAAACATTGACATCATTTCCACACATCACAAGAAGATGATATATAATTTATATATTCTTTTCCCATCATAATCTCATTAAAGAATTAATAAGTCGAACTCAAGCTCAATTTTTTAAGGTCGATCAAAATCGTGCTTAAGCAGGTTTAAGTTCAAGCTTGAATTGACTCAATTATACTCTCTTATTTCTTATTAAGGATTAAACTATCACTAAAATATTTATTGAGAGATGTAAAATAACTTCTATTTTAAAATAAAAGCTAGCTTTAACTGTCTATATTTTGGCATAGGAGCAATTTTCCAATAAATTTATGAAAATATTTGACCATATAGAATTTATTTTATCATCCCTATTTAATAAGGCTGATTAAATCTTGTTTTAATATAATTCAACCCTTTTTAGTTTTAAGAAAATTAGTTGTATGACCTTTATGTCATTTTGATCTTACACATCTCTTAAAAAGAAGTTATGGAAACTTAATCTAAAATATATATTTTTTGAAATAAAAATGTAGATATCAATCAATACTTTCATTATATTGTTACATAATTCGGGAGATCATATAAGCCATGGGCTTGGACCAAAGAATAGATAGTGGGAATTATTTCTTGTTAAAAAGAAAAATGGAAATTAGATGAATAAAATTCATTCTCTCCAACCAAAACAAAAAGTTCACATGTTTATTGTAAATGCCAAAAAATAAACACAAACATATTTTCTAGAGTTAATTTCAGTAAATCCTTTGTAGGAAATACCCTCTTCCATAATATTTTAATTGTCAAACAATTAGCAAATTTGGAGTTTATACTATTTTACTTTTTTAGGTTTGAAATCATTTCTTCAATTTTAAATTCTACCAGTACTTTTTACCTTTGGTTGGTCCGACCATTTTCCAGCGAAATCCATACAAAATTAGTAACACTCTTTTGGGGACAAAATTATCCTTTCAACTTTTCCTAAGAAAGCTTCAAAAAATTAACAAATTCAAAATATGTACTATTTTATTTTTTCAAATTTGGTAACATATCTTCTATTTTGAATTTTAGTACTTTTATACATTTTCAACTCATAATAATATATCTTCTATTTTAAATTTTACAGTACTAGCTATTTTTTATTTTTTCATATTTGATCAGATCGACCATATATTTTCAATCAACATTATACAAAACTGGTGACTCATATTTTATGAGGGTATATATGTCATTTTCATCAATATGAACCCATAACAAAGTTCAATACAAAGAAAAAGTGAAAGGAATGAGGAGAAAAGGAAAAAAGAAATAAGATGAAATTAAGAAATGATCATGAGGGAAAGAAATACCCGTCAAAATTTTCTTTTAGAAAAAGTTGAAAAGACACTCCTCTAAAAAAAGTGTGCCACTAATTTTGTATGAATTTCGTCAAAAAATGATTAAAAAATAGCCAAAGGTAAAAAATAAAAAAATGCTCTTATAATAAAATTCAAAATTAAATAAATAATACCAAATTTGAAAAAGAAAAAATAGTATAAATTACAAATTTACTAACTTTCCTTCAATTGTCTCAATATCATCCCATATTTTTAGTTAAATACAATTTTAATTGTCACTTATCTTTTCTTGTTAACTCACTTAGTATTCTAAGTCAAATATTATAAAAAGACTCATGTATGCTCTTAAGAAGAAAAAGAAAACAATTTTTTATAAATATCAAAGTTCCTTAAAATCTTCATAAAACTATATAAAATCCTCACTTATCAAATTCATATAAAAATATAAAACTTCCCAACTTAAAAATTCAAACATTGCATGCAAATAAAAAGATTTGATAAAAACTTATATTTTAAATTAAAAAATACTAGGTCTAATTTCATGTTTTGATTAATGAGAGAAAAAAAATCAAGGTCATATAAATATTTTGATAGCATTTGACTCATAATACTAAGTTAGTTAACCAAATAAAAAGATAAATAGTAATTAACTAAAGTAATTAAAAAGGATAAAGGGCAAAGTTGGAAGATTACAAGGACGTATATTTTACAAAAATTTAAAAGGAAGGGTTTACCGAAATTAACCCTATTTTCTACTTAGAATCGTAAATAACATCCTAATAACACAAACATATCATTAATAGAGGGACGTATATTTTACACAAAGTCAAAAGGAAAGGTTTACCGAAATTAACCCTATTTTCTATTTAAAATCGTAAATAATATCTTAATAACACAAAAATATATCATTAATAATAATAGATATAATGAAATAATATCCTCGTGGTTAAGG
The DNA here is from genome assembly GCA_019593545.1 of Apocynum venetum. NCBI lineage: Eukaryota > Viridiplantae > Streptophyta > Magnoliopsida > Gentianales > Apocynaceae > Apocynum > Apocynum venetum. Next base: position 42,299 of record SRSM01000500.1, on the reverse strand, counting down.
ACACTTAATTTTTTATACTAAATAAACACGAGACATTTAGTTTTAAATATCAGGAGTACAAAAGAGTTTTCTGTGGCTAATAAAGATGCTAAAACATTAAAAGCAGTCCAATTGGAAAATAGACAACAATTTCATGTAAAACGCCCCCTGCTTTTCTCTGATTCTCTGCTGCAGATCACAACTAATCGAAACAAGATAATCCAGAATGCATGTAATTTGTTATAAACTGAGGTTGTTTCATAACTACTCATCTCGCTAGATGGGTGCAGAACAGAGTAGTATTCATTCTACTATTGTTTGATTGAGTATTCATTCTACAACAATTTTGCATCTGAGTATGAGAAAGTACTCAAGAACAAAAAGCACCTACATTACCAAGGTCTCCTGCCAAGAGGTATGTTGTTTGATCCTGACGTACCACGGTGGCCAAAACCTCCCCGACCCCTGGAACGGAAATTGCTTCCTGAAGCTGCCAACATTAGTGTCAGATAGACCACGTTATGATATTTGCACCCGCCAAAGAGAATCAATTCAAAGACTTTACCTCCAAAACCAGCAGAGCGGGCCATTGCAGACAGTTGAGGAGGAACTAATTGCCCTGCATCTTGTAAAATCTTAATAAGATCTCTTGCATACTTGGCATTTGCATGGGTGAAGAAAGTGAAAGCAATTCCCCTTGCTCCTGCACGGCCAGTTCGGCCAATCCTATGAACATAATCCTCCAGACATGATGGGAAATCATAATTGATTACACATTTTATGTCCTTCACATCTACAAGCAACACAAATACACATTAGCTGCAACATATTTGTCAAAAAAAAAAACAAAAAGAAAGAAAAGAACACATGAAACAGCAACCTTATCCCCGCGGTCCTAAGATCCAAATGACCATATATGTAAAGACAACACATTCCTCACATAAATGTGCCCACCTTAACCTTGCAGGGATAAGGAGCAGCTCCACCACCAATTAGTGAACATTCTTCTAAGAGTCATCCGGGCTGTCACGACAATCAGCATCATAACTGTGGATGGGTAGCAATGATTACAACTACGTTGCTTGGACTCCATAACAGAAGCCATAGCACTTGTTTTAGAAAAAAATTAAAAAGAACTAACCAGGGAAAAAATCCAATGAATTCCAAAATTCTCTAAATCAACTTCAAAATTGCCTACAAGTATTGTTGTCCTTTATAATATAGGCTGTCTGGAAAAATATAGTTTTCTTGCCTACAGCAGGAAAAAAGCCAAATGCACAGTAAACGACTCTCATCACTTGAAAGTTTGTAAAGCTTAGGTGTTTGCAGTTCTTTCCATAACTGAATGAAAAACTCCATCAAGCAATATACTTATAGGTCCCAAGCTCAACCTCATTCTTGTACCTTATGAATATTCATAGCAAGAAATTCTCTATGCTATACATACTGATCTGCCTAATTCCAATGTGCTCCCAGTGTCCATGTAACATTGGCTCTAACAGTATGCTAATATCCACATATTCTAATAAATTTTTCCTTGTGCCTCTCTATCACAGCATGGCAATTTCTATCAAAAGTCAAAACCTAACCAAGGTAAGTCACATTCTAAATGGACACAAGCAGTCGATGCATCCTCTACCAGATTGTGACTCTCTAGTTTCAAATTGTGACATTAGTATGCCAAAAACAAACCATGCCAGTAAACAGCTCCTAGGCATGAAAGCCCTCACCTTCCCCAAACCACAAATTATATTCCAGGAAAGTGGACAGCAGCCGGAGACTCGGAAAGGTCTAAATACAAAGGACTAAATTTCCTAAGTTTCAACACACAGTGATCCTACCAAGACCTCGTGCAGCAACATCAGTGGCAATCATTATAGGACTTCTGCCACTTTTAAACTCAGCCAGAACCCAGTCTCTTTCATCCTGGCTTTTATCACCATGGATGGATAAAGCTGGCCATCCATCCATTCTCAATTGTTTTGTTACTTGATCACATCCTTTCTTTGTCTCCACAAATATAAGAATTCGCCTTCCATCCATCACTTCTTTCAGCAGTCCAATCAGCCTGCAAGGTAAAAAGAGAAAGCAATCACTTTTATGAAAGCAGATAACTAGATAAGTCATTTTTGTTTCACCAATAACTTGAAACAGACCTATTGTATTTCTCCAAATCCGTGAGTATTTCAACGATTTGCTGGATGGACTGATTTGCTTTCAGATCTGCAGACCCGATGATTACCTGAAATTGAAATATGGGAAGAAGTTCAGATAAGCACCAATGCATTACATATTTTAAGATATGCTTGTAGCAAATGAGGATCCCAGGGAAAAGATATCTTGTGATTCAAGCATTATGGAGAATAGCCTGAACAGTAAGGAAAGACCAGGGAAGAAACCTTGTAAGGATTGCGCAAAAACTGCCTTGCTAGAGCTTCTACTTCCTTTGGCCATGTGGCACTCCAGTACAATGTTTGCCTATCTGGTCGAATCTGCAACACAAGTATCTTCATATGTCAAAAATTTCAGAAGATTTTGACACCACAAAGGAAGAATATCTTTAGTTACCCATCCTTCAATACAGTGATATGAAATCAGACTAAAGATAACAATTGCAATTGACTGGCGAACACAAACAATTAAGTTGAAAATTGATATTTTTTAATGCCAAGTACACAAACAACATATAGATATACCATGCGTAAGCATAAAGCTCTTTATATTCCCAAATTCAACACTTAATGCCTCGCTTTAGAAGATAGATAATTTTGGTACTCCCAAATATAACCGTGCAAACTGAGGAGCAGATTAGAGATTCAGACGTAAGCACAGCTATATAAGCTCAAAAATCTTAAGGTAGAAAGGGAAACTTAGTCATTAACATCAAGGAAAAGCTAGACACCATTTAGACCTAAGTAAAAGATGCTTAACTTTTTTGTACTTTGATCACGCAAGAAACTTTAGAAGTGCAAACAAATTGCTAAAAATTCAAAACAGAATAAAATTAAAAGCAATAGAAGGGGTGACAACAACCAATTGCATTGCAACAAACTGATCTTTTTGAAAATAGATGATCATGTCCTGCTGAATATTTCACGTAGATTTCATGTTACAGAAAATTGTATGTATTTATCATTATTTTCAGTTCAGAGATAAGCAGCAAGTTGAACTTGGCTAGTAACCAATTGGCAGAAGTTGAGAATCCAGAAGATACATCTACTAATACTTAGTAAAGATGTGACAATATTAGCTGTAGTTGCATAAGTTCAATCTTGACGGCAAACACAAACTCCTCCTTCTGTTCATTCACAACTGGATCAGGGAACACAAAGGTTATCCCCATGCTAGCATTACAAATTATAATAACCTTCAACAAACTAAGAATTCCTCATCAACCAGACCAAGCCTGAAGTACCAATTTATGGTCCATGTCAGAAATCTCCACCCTACTGTAAATTAAAATGGAAAATGGATCCAAACTGATCAACCCAAGATAAATCTTGTACCTACATGTTAAAATAAATCACGGACTATATGAAATAAAACAGTCATTTCCAGGCAACAGATCAAAATTATGCTTCATAATAATCTGTAGGAAAGGCATTTAATTTCAGATATAGTGCGACCTATGCAAAAGTATTTCTGGAACTCTATTTACTACTGCTTGAAATAACAAAAGAGCTCCTCAAAAAATGTGGACTCAAGTCTCTAGAACACATATGGTATCACAATATATATATATATATATATGAAGGTTCCAGGTCATCATTCAATGGAATTTATTTTTATCATTTTCCCTGTGTTCTGCAGTTTTAAAATCCAGGTCATAGCATATTCCTTCTAATAAAGTAAGGCATAGCACTAAATTGCAGTAAAACTATGTTCTGACACATCTTGCTTTCAAAATCTAGAAGAATCTATTGGTAAGAGGCTCACAAGGGAAAGTTAAAATATCATGACTGATTATGACCTGTATGATTTCTGGTAATTAATGAAAACAACACTCTAAAAGGACATATCTTAGGCCTTTCAAGTTATTTAAAAAGTAAACTTTAGCTCATTAAGGAAAATGAAAACCAATAATTAATACTTCATGCAAGTACATGAAATAGCATGATGAAAATAAAATACTGAAGACCTTAGCTAGATAACTCAGAATAGCACATGTATGGGACAATTCAGTTCCCTGTGATGCTTCACTAGAAAATCTTAAGATTGCCATTGTGAAGTTGCTGCGAAATAAGCATGAATTATATGCCCCAATTAATGATTGGAATATTGAAATAATGGTCAGAGATATTGATTCTAGTTAATGTCAATACAATTTGGAATATCATGTTATTAATGGTGTTGGAGACCAGATCAACAAACATAAGCAAAATCTTAAGGTCTAAATGTAGTGGCATAACCGATCTACTAACAAATGAATATCTGGGTTTGATCAGATAAAGAACAAATATCCAAATGCTAGGTCTGGTATACAAGCAGCTGGCTCACTGGCTTACCAAGTGGGTCTAAAATATAAGTGAATGAAGAATATAACCAGCTAAAGGGACATTAATGTGAACAGGAAGGAGAGAGGGGAAGATCTCATACTTGAGAAACAATTTTCCTAATTTGAGGCTCAAATCCCATATCCAGCATTCGATCAGCCTCGTCCAACACTAGGTAAGTTACTCGTTTCAGATTTGTATGTTGAGCTTCCAGCATATCTATCAATCTACCAGGTGTAGCAATGATGATTTCAACCCCTGCAAAAGGAACACACATTATACTGTGACAACATTTTCACTAATTAATTACTTCACCCTTTACTTAAGCAAAGAAAATTAAGATACCTTTTCTAAGATCGCGAATTTGTGGTCCTTTAGGGGCACCACCATAAATGCAAGTACTTCTAACATTTGCACTTGATCCAAATTTCATAGCTTCTTCTTGAATCTGGACCGCCAATTCCCTAGTGGGTGCTAGTACAAGTACAATAGGACCATCTCCTTGTGCTACACTTACTCCATGGCAGGCAGGTTAGATCAATGTGAAAGGTTAAAAGAAGTCATTATTTACATATTTTAAGAAAGCTAAAAATAATTACTTACCGAGCTGAGGCTGTGCACTGACATGCACTAAAGCAGGAAGTAAATATGCCAATGTCTTGCCAGAACCAGTCTCAGCAACGCCTACGAGATCTCTACCCTTTAAAGCCATAGGCCAGCCTTGAGCTTGAATAGCTGTGGGTTCAACAAAACCCAATCTAGCAATCACCTGAAGGATATAATCTGGAGAGCCAAATGGTGCAATTAGCCAATCATTACCAACAAATGCTGCTCTATATAACTCAGTTAAACATACCAGAAAAGTTAGCCTCTTGGAATGCCCTAATTGGCTTTGGAACATCGCGACCTTCTACGGTGATATCTCGACTTGCTCTATATTGTGCTGCATCTTGCTCAGTCATAGCCCTCAATGATGGACTCTCAACATAAAAATTCTTCTCAAAAGGGACCAAGTTACCAAATTCTTGTTTCGGAAGAGTAAGGTTGTCAAGGTCATCTCTTGGCCTACTATGCCTAGCCCCTCTTCCCCTACCACCACGTCCTCCATCAACACCACCCCTTCCCCCACGTCCACTGCCAAATCCCGTTCTGCCACCTCGGCCAGCACCAAAGCCCCTCCCACCAACACCAACCCTCCCTACAGAATACCCAAAATCTAAACCCCTCCCAGAAACTCCACCTTCCCGGCCTCTCACATCTCTCCTGTCAGCAAAACCACCATTAAACATCCCTCCACCACCAAAACCCCTTCCTCCACCTCCACCTCTGCCAACAGCAGGCTCATGAGCAGGGTATCCATCAAAAGCGCCACCAACACCTCCGGCTCTACTAACACCCCCCAAAGGTGGCTGCACTATAGTACCTCCATACGGAACCGGACCCCCACGGCCAAAGTTTGCTGCATCACCACCAGCCATAGGCGGTGGAACACTCGGAGGCTGTGCCCCCGTTAAATCACTAAAACAATAGAAGGAAAGATAAAAATTAAAACTCCAACATAAAATATTAAGGTCGACCATCATAAATACTGAAATGGATACAGTTTAATGTAAAATCAGTAAATTCTAGAGAGGAAAACGAAAACACACACACAGACCATACAGGCACAACAAAGAAGTGTGAAAGTGGAGTACCTTCGGCGATGACGGTAAGAAGAAGCGTCGTTGTACCTAGGATCGTAAGGGTTGAACATGACCGATGGAGTGGAGATAAATTAGATTAGGGTTAGGGTTTGCAGATTTTGAAAGAGGAATGGGAGGTAAAACGAGAAATAGTTTTGCAGAGATTGTGATCTTGTATTTTTGTTATATTTGGCTGGTTATTCGAGAAATGAGTTTTATACCTTATTCTCCTGCTGTTCAAAGGTGTAATAAAAGGGAAATCTCCATAGCAGAGTCATAATACAAGGGGAAAAGAGCATTTAATTCGATAATATCTAAATGAAACATCTGATTTCATAGTATTTTAATACTTTCAAAAAATTAGTCTAAGGTTGAGGTTTTGGTAATTAAGGTATTTTTTTTCCCAACCTGCAAAGTCCTCTCTCTTTTCATAATTTACCAACAAAGTACTTTTGACTATAATACGTATTGAAATTCGATCAAATACTTTAAGTGAACCTCATATCATAAGTAATGAAGGTTATATTTGGAAACATACTATCAAATAAAAACCCCCCAAATTTCTCCAACCAATTTCTCCATCTTTTCTTTCTTCTCTCTCTTTCCATTCTCTCTGTCTTTATTCATCCATAGTTGTAAGCAACCGCTTCCTCCATACCCATCTCTTATTGAGCCACCGACAAGAATCGTGGTTCTTGCCCAACTAGGAACCACTAGTTTCTTTCTGCAATTTATGGCCATTGAAACAAATGAATTGGGTGGGTTTAGTTCTATGTTGTCATTATTTTTGATGGATTTGTGGTTGTTGTGATTGGTTTGCTTGTTGGGCTTGTTGATTGTATGTTTTGTTGGCATGGACAATGGTGTTTTGGGTAATGATGGAATGGTTTTGATCTCACTAGATGATACTTGTAGGAGTTTTGAAACTCACAAAATTGCACATCAAAATTTTACTAGTGGATCTTTATATCTCTATTAAAAAAAAAGAGGATGAGTGTGAGAATGAAGAAAGTTGTTTGCCAATGCCTATTGTAAGGGGCCCTCATTTGGGTGGGTTAGGCAGTAAGGAGTAGTAGGCTACGTGAGTTGAGAGGTGGTGGTTGGTGGTTAGGGTTAGCGGAAGAAGAAAGAAGTTTTCGTACACTTGCTACAATAAGGAGGGAAAAGGTTGTGGTTGGTGGGATAGCATGTGCCACTAGTTAGAAAGAGAAAGAAATCCATGATTTTTTAAGGAAGAAAGAGAGAAAGGAAAGAGATAGAAAGAGAAGGGAAGAAGGTTTTTTTTTTGTTCATCTTATAGTTAAAATAACATAACTATATTTTAACTAAATTTTGGTGTTATTTAATCATGTTATTTTGGTTAAATTTCAATTAATTTATGTTATTTTATGAATATTTTTATGTTTCCTGCTAACCCTTTTGTTTGCAGAAATTTATTGTTCAAAGGAAAAAAAAGGTTAACGGTCAACACCTAATCAATGACAACTTAGCAGGAATCACGTTTGTGCATTCCACATCAGACATGCATGTCGCATCTGGAAGTTTGCCATGGCAATAGACACGCCGTGTCCTAGTTGAGACACGTATTGCAACAAAATTTAGTCTCGCACATCCCAAGTGGGAGACGCGTCCAGAATAGTGATGTCACCTTCCTCCCAAATTGTGACATGTGGCTCGCTTAAATGATGACACATAGCAAGCGTCTTACAGTTGTTGCGTCCCCAACTTCCAAAAACGCATTTTTGACCCAAAAAATCCCTATTAATACCTATATGTTTTCACTCATTTCACAAATTTTCCTTCTCGAATTTCTTGCACTTTCTCACTTCAATTTTTAGATCTTAGAGAGATAAATATAGTTTAGGATTTTTAGAGTTAAATTTTGAAGATTTTTGGAAAAATAAGAATCTGAAGGAGGTGCTAACTTGAAGTAATTCCAAAGGAGTTTCACTTTCAATTCTTTATTTTAATTACGTAATTATTCATCTATAATATGTAAAATATATATTGTTAATAGTTAATCTATTGTTAGTAATGACATCTTTTACGTTATTAGTAAATGAAATTATGAGATAATTACTTTGACATTGACATTGGACTGTGACTTAATTCATTGAACACATAGCCAGTTCAACTACCTAATATTTACTTTTATGTCATTTAATACTTGTACAGTGATTGTTTAAACCCCAAATTTACTTTTTGTAATTTTTAATTATTGTAATAGTGGTGAGTAAAAATTGTAAAATTTACATCATGCGATTTAAATACATTACATATGAAGAGTAAACAATCTTCATCTTTTAATACCCATTTGGAATATTTAAAATTTTATAATTATAATTTACATATACTTAAAATTATATAATTATTACAATAAAATTATAATATATAATATATATAATAATAATTATGAAAATAATACTTAAGAGAATAAAAAATAAATTATCTTATTTCAATTTAGTTTTATTCTTTGCACTCGTGCAATGCATTAAAGTTAATTTTTTTTTTTTGCACTTATAAGACAACATAAATCAAATACTTGTGCTGTAGTTCGTGTGTGTAACAATGCGTTCAAGTAAAATGCAAAAATACAACAATAAGTACAATGATTTATAGTGATTCAGTTTGTCCAACAAAACTTAATCCACTACCTTGAGTTATCTACTAAACGATCTCATAAAACTTTTCACTAATCAAATATTAGAGATTATAAAAGAGACTCACACAATTCATCTTAGAGTTTTACACAAAATCTCTCACTCACACAAGGTTCACTCAACTCCTTAGAGTTTTACACAAAATCTCTCACTCACACAAGGTTCACTCAACTCCTTAGAGTTTTACAACACAATCTTGATTCTACTACAATCTACAATACAATAATTAATGAAATATACACAAATAAAATAATCACAATTATCTTCAATTCAATGTTCATTCTAACTCTTAGATTTTTAAGCTAAATGCAACCTTGAATAAGTTTAGAAGAAATAAATAAAGACGAGTTGATATGGATATCACCTTAATTGTGAGGATATATCAAAATGTAATTCAATGATCTCTTTGAGTAATTTCTTCACAAGATTGTTCAAGAACACCTTTAAATGTATGAAACCCTTATTGATGTTTAGAAAGGGTTTAAGAATGTTTCTAAAATATTCTATAATGAATGTGTATCAAATTTTTGCTCAAAAAATCGTTCTCATGAGTTTTTCAAACAAATGTGTATTTATATGTGTGTTATAACGGTCATAAAAATGACCGTTGAAATCTCACTCAGAAGTCATGTGGTCCGCGAGTATACTAGAGTGTTTTGGACACTCTGCGAACAATGATTTGAGTGTTCGGTCGATCGGATGAATGATGTGGTCGACCGTATAGAATACCAATCATGCAACCTAATATTCCAATCAATTCTAAAAGTTGTGGAATTGATTTTTTAAAACTTTTAAACATATGTATGTGTATTTAAAAACATTTCAAATACTCAAGTCATATTTTAACTTATAAAACTCACTTTGAAAAACATTTTAAGTTCAGTGAGCAACCTATATAATTATTACTCATAGAAGTAAAATAGAGATATATAAATGATATCAACATCTAAAACTAAACCTCTAGTTCCTATTTAATTCAGAAACGCTTGTCTTCAATACTTGCTAATGTGTGATCTTCCTTGAAGATTTGAAACTTCGAGTTTGTATGGATTAGACAATTGAATCATAACATGCTATCACTTAAACACTTAAACAATTAGTTATCATCAATGTTTGCCACTAATTAAAATTAAGACATTAAAAGTTTTAGCACTTTCAATCTCCCCCTTTTTATGATGACAAATATTGATGCAATATAATAGATAAAGCATTTAGGTACAAGGATTCAAAGTAAATAAGAGTTTTAAAAAATATGTATAGAGTATTTAAAAACACTCCCCCTTACAATATGCTAGGTATTTATAAGACGTCATGTTTAGCGTTTAAAGTATATAGTTCAATGATATCTAGAAACAACTTAATTGAAATATTTTGGAACTAATATTCGAAAGCTCTAAAGCTTTTAATGTCTTAATTTTGATTAATGACAAACATTGATGATGACTAATGTATTTACTGTACAAGCGATAGAGTTTTTGGATTCATGATTTAATCCATACAAGGACAAGATTTCAAGATTTCAAGTTTTCAAATAAGTATACAAGTTAAGACTATCAAAATTTGAAGACAAGCATTTGTTGGATTAGATAGGAATTAGATGTATAGTTTTAGAGTTTAATATCTTTCAATATATCTAGTTTTACCTCTAATTAAATAATGATTTTTAAAGGTTCTTCTATGAACTTAAAACTTTTTTTAAAAATGGTTTTAATATGTTAAAATATATTTTGAATATTTTGAAAACCATGTATTGTGATTTCGAAACTTAAATGTTTCATAAACTCTTATTGGATTGATACCATAATTTATATGATTGATTGAAATCATCATTTGTGTGTTAGAGTATTATAGATGTACAAATGAACATGTTTCGGTCGACATAAAGTGGTTTAAGTATCTTCCACAAATTGGTTTATCTTGTGGATGCATGTGCTGTCAAATTTGTTCATCTGTCAACTTGTGGACGATCCTATGGTCGACAATAAGTCAACTTTAGGTTGACTGCTAGATGAAAACCATCATCCACTAACCATCTAGAGGAATTTAGTATTCCAACAGACGATCTAGAGGACAACCAAGCTTCGTAGAGGTTGACTGCAAATTGTTAGTGGATTTCAACAACTTTATTTTTGACTGTTAGGAACAAACCTATAAATATCAAAACCTTTGAAATTCTTTCCAAGAACAATTTTTGAGTAAAAAAATTGTATATCTTGATCCTATAACATCCTAGAAACATTTCAAAACCCTTTCTAAACATCAATCTTGTTAAAATCATTCAAGAAGAGTTTTTATATTCAAAGATGAATTTTGAGCATTTTTGGCAAGCCATTACTCAAAGAGGTGATTGTGTTTCAAATTGATATATCTTCACATTAAGGTGATATGTATCAAACTTTTTATCTCTTATCATTGATTGTAATTGTATCAAGGTTGCAATTAACATAAAACCCTAAGTGTTAGGGTGAGCCTTGTGTATGTTGTTTTATATTCAAGGTTTGTTTGTAAAACCTTTGGGTGAACCTTGAATTAAATTGTATTCTGAGGATTTCACTAAGGAGAGTGGTGATATTATTGTATAATCAAGGTTATGTTGTGAAATTCAAGGGTTAAGTGAGCTTTGATTGGTTGAAAGACTATTTGTAAAACCCTAAGGTGAATTAGTTGAGCCTCTTTTGTAATCTTATTTATTTGATTAGTGAAGAGATTTGGTAAATCCTTGAGTAGGTAACTCAAGATAGTGGGATTAGGTTTTGTTAGATAAAACGAACCATTATAAATCATTGTGTTCATTGCTCTACTTTTTGCATTTTATTTGAACACATTATTACTCACACAACTAGTACACCAAGTGTTTGATATTTGTTGTCAAAGAGGTGTTTTATTGAATTAGGTTGAAAAATTGGATAAAAATCTAATTCACCCCCATTCTTAGGTTTTTCAATTGGCATCAAAGCATGTCTTCTTGTTTTAGGTTTAATTACCTGGAAGTAAAGATCTTATGGCTCATATAGACAACAATATCACAAGTGAGAGTTACTCTATTAGTAGACCACCGTTGTTGAATGACTATAACTCTAATTTATGAAAAGATAGAATTCATATTTATATTTCATAAATTGATTTTGATTTATGGAATATTGTTACAAATGGTCCTTATGTTCCCACTAAGATTATTAAGGGAAGAAGTGTTGAGAAAATTTTTAATGAGTTTGATGAAGAGGATAAAAAGAAAATGACTTCAAACTTTATTGCTATGAACATTCTTTGTTGTGCTCTTTATTACTCGAAGATGCACATGAAGGATTCACATGCATATCAAATCAAGAAGAAAGTGAAAATGAAGAAAATGATCAATTCAAGATTGCAAACACTTGTCTTATGGCTCTTGAAGATGAGATAACTACTTCTACCTCACAAGCTTTGCATGTTAGTAAAAATGATTGCAATTATGATAATTGTGATATATTTTATCAAGATGAATTTGTTGCTAATCTCTATCATAAAATGAAGAAAGTCATCAAGAAGAATAAATGATTGAAATGTCAAATTGAAAATTTGTTATTGGATAATGCTAAATTACTTGATGAAAATGTCTTATTACTTTCTTCCAAAGTGACTCTTGATGAAAATATTATTAGTTTACGTGATAAGGTCAAATTTCTTGAAAATGCTAATAATGACCTTGTTATTAGAAGTAAGAAATTGAATGACATGATGAGTGACTATGATGTTATGAAATTGAGAATAGATAATTTAAGTGTTAGCTTACATAAACTCACATGTGGTAGAGACAATTTGAATAAATTACTTGATGCACAATGGCTCTCTAATGATAAGAGATGTCTTGGTTTTATTGATACACATGATGATACCTTGCATTGACACAAAAATATATTACACAAGAATATCTCACATGCACATCATAAAGTATCAAGAATATGTTGTACCTATTGTGGTAAGTTTGACCATAAGGTAAATATATGTTATGCCAAGAAGAAAATTGAGAATAGTGCAAAAAGAATTTGGATTGTTAAAACAAATTCAACTAATTCTCATGGATCCAAAGTCAATTGGATACCAAAATTTTCATTTTCTTTGTAGGTAACTCAATATGATGATCATGAAGGAGCAATATAACATGTCAAGAGAATTTGCTCAATCCACATGATCAAATATGATATACTAAGGTACAATGTTCTTCATGAAGGTAATAAAGAAATTCATTCTTTTGAGATTGAATCATTAGTAAGAATTTCTTGATTATGAATTATGTAAACTTTGATCATAATGTTATATGTGGTTGAAAAATGTTTTTGATACAAATACTTGATTAATTTTCTAATTGGCTTTTGTATTTTGTATATGCTCTACATGCTAAATTATTTCCTCATGAAACATGTTAATTACATATAGTGATAATTGAGTTGTCTTGTCATATTATTGTTTGATATAATTCTTTTACAAATTTTTCTCATAAATACTGAATATCCTATAAATATCATTCGATATTCACATGATATAAATGAATTTTGTCTTTAAGTGAAGACCGATAGTTCTGGTGAACGTGTGGACGACCCTTGATAAGGTTTCAGTCAACCGCATAGAAAAGTAGATCATCCACTAAGTCGACAGTAAGGTTGCAGATGGTCAAATGAAAAGTTTTGGTCGACCGCAAGCCCAAGAATAATCTTCTGCAAGTGCTAAGAAATGAAAAATGTATGATCTTTATTTTGATGATTTAGTTGAATAAGATGTTAAATGTCTTGCTTTGAAAGATAATGATGCATATCTTTGGCATCGTTAATTAGGACATATTAGCATGTATATTTTTCATAATTTATCAAAGCATTAGTATTTTAAAGGTTTGCCTAACATTCATTTTGAGAAATATCATATATTTGTCATGCATGTCAATATGGTAAACAGGTCAAGAGCTCTTTCAAACTAAAGAAAATGTTTCTACTTCAAAACCTCTTGAACTTGTACATATAGATTTATTTGGTCATATGAGAACTATGAGCATTTGCGGCAAACTATATGCCTATGTGATTGTTGATGATTTTTCTAGATTTACTTGAGTATTATTCTTGTTGAGTAAAGATGAAGCCTTTGAAGCTTTTGTCAAGCTCTTTAAAAAAATACAAAATATCATTGGTTGAAAAATTATCTATATAGTAATTTTACAAAATTATGTGATGAAAATGGTATATCTCACAATTTTTCAGTTGCAAAAACTTCTCAACAAAATGGTGTTGTTGAAAGGAAAAATCGTATTTTACAAGAAATGACATGTTCCATACTATGTGAAAATAATTTGCAAAAATATTTTTAGATTGAATATGTAAATACTTCTTGCTATATTATTAATAGAGTGCTTCGTAGACCCTTTGTTAATAAAACACCTTATGAGCTTATGTTTGGCAAAACTCCTTCCATTTCATACTTTAAAGTGTTTGGATATAAATGATTTATTCTAAATGTCAAAGACAATCTTTGTAAGTTTGACAAGAAATTCGATGAAGGTATATTCCTTGGTTACTTTTCAAATAGAAAAGTTTATCGTGTTACAATAAAAGAACTATGGATACTGATGAAGTTATTCATGTTATATTTGATAAGTCTAACATTTACTTGGCAAGAGATAAGAATGAAGGTGATCTTCAAGAGCAATTTATTGAGTCAATGAACAAAGATGTTATTCAATCAAATGAAGATCATTCAATACTTAAGGACGAAAGTGAAGAGGTCATTGACATTAAAGAATCAACCTCACATGGAGGAGAGACAAATCATGATTTTCCAAAGGAATGAAAATACGTCCATAATCATCCAAATGATCAAATCATTGGTAATTCTAATGAAGGGGTAAGAACAAGAATATACTTTATAAATTTTGTTGATAATTTTGCATTATTGTCTTATATAAAACCTAGGAATATTGATAAAGCTCTTAGTGATAATTTTTGGATTATTATCATACAAGAAGAGCTAAATCAATTTGAAAGAAATAGAGTTTGAGATCTTGTACCTAGACCTACAAATCATACCATATTTGGCACAAAATGGATTTTTATAAACTAACTTGATGAAAATGACATTATCACTAGAAATAAGGCTAGATTTGTTAATTAAGGTTAATATAAAAAAGAGGGCATTGATTATTATGATGAAATTTTTGCTCAAGTTGCTAGATTAGAGTCCATTAGAATGTTACTTGCATTTACATCTTTTTAAGGATTTAAATTATTTCAAATGGATATTAAAAGTGCATTTTTAAATGGTTTCATTCAAAAGGAAGTGTATGTTGAACAACCTCCCGATTTTATGTATGAATCCTTTGAAAATCACATGTACAAACTTTTAAAAGCTTTATATGGTTTGAAGCAAGCTCCTAGAGCTTAGTATGAAAGACTTAGTAATTTTCTCACTGAAAAAGGATTTTCTAGAGGAATAGTAGACACCGTATTGTTTATTAAAAACAAAGTACATGACATGTTGATTGTTCAAATTTATGTTGATGATATCATATTTGGTGCTACTAATGAAAGCTTGTGCAAAGAATTTTCTAAGATTATGCAGGATGAGTTTGAAATAAACACGATGGGTGAGTTGAAGTTCTTCCTTGGGTTGCAAATCAAGAAAACAAAGGAAGGTACATTGATCAACCAAGCCAAGTACACCAAAGAACTACTTAAAATATTTGGTATGACTGACTCAAAAGAGATTGATACTCATATGACCACATGCATAAAATTGGACAAAGATGAAAATGGTAAAACGGTTGATCAAACCAAGTATAGAACGTTACTTGTGACAAAATAAGACTTGTTTTAGATCATAAGTTGATCGGGATGATTTGCGGATGACCCTGATGGAGTTTTGGTCAACCGCTATAATTGATGCACCATTTACTAGATAGACAAACAAGCATTGAAAAAAATTGGCCAATTTGCAAACGACCTCTGAAAAACTTTCAGTTGACCGCTATATTTGAAGTATCATCTATTATGCTACCCGAGAGCAAGATTAAGCGAGCAGAAGCACAAACGGACGACCCAACGATTGACCTCAAGTGTCGGGTTAGGTATGACGAAGCCTGTCGTACGACTCTCAAATTTAAACATAACAATTCTTATATAAATATGGAAAGTAGGGATCGAATCCACAAAGATTTGTCAACTCTTAAATTAAAATCATTAATCGGAAAAGGTTTTGGGGTTTTTGGTATTTTGAGAACAAGAAAATAACAACAATTAAAATAAATATTTTTGGGATTTTTTGATTTGTGAATAGAATTAAAAAGAAATTTAGAATATAAATGATATAAAAGGCGTTAGCAAGGAACTAATATCAAGTTATTTTTTTCATGGGATTAATCATAGATAAATACATTATTAAGTAGTTAGTTTTAGAATTCCGATTAGCTCGGACAGATTCCTATTCTTATAAGTTAGATTAATCCCGATTAGCTCAGATAGATTAATCTCTAATTTAATTAAACACCACTACCAACCAGCGTGTATGGTCCGTATAGATCTCACATTTCCCACCATATAAATAATGTCGCCATATCTTTAATGCATGAACTACACTTGTCAATTCTAGATCATGTGTAGGATAATTCAACTTGTGCTGCTTAAGTTGTCTGGAAGCATAAGCAACTACTCTTCCATTCTGCATAAGTACGCAACCAAGACCCTCCTTTGATGCATCGCTATAGATAACAAAATTATCTAATGTGTTAGGTATTGTCAATATTGGTGCTGAAATTAACCTTTTCTTAAGTTCTTGGAAGCTTTCGTCACATTTAGTGGTCCATACATACTTCTCACCTCCTTGTGAGTCGTGTCATTGGACCAGTTATCTTTGCGAAGCCTTCAATGAATCATCGATAATAGCCCGCTAGACCCAAGAAATTGCGAACTTCATAAGCATTAGTCGGCGCTTTCCATTCCGAGATTGCTTCTACTTTAGACGGATCCACATCGATCCCTTTAGCAGTTACCACATGTCCCAAAAATACCACTCTATCCAGCCAAAACTCACACTTCTTAAACTTTGCATACAATGTTTCCTTTTGCAGTGTCTCCAAAACAATCCTGAGATGCTCCTCATGTTGTTCTTTATCCTTGGAGTATACAAGGATGTCATCAATGAACACAATCACAAAACGATCTAGATATGAGTGGAAAATTCGATTAATCAGATCCATGAATACTGCAGGGGCGTTGCTAAGTCCAAACGGTATCACTGTGAACTCATAATGTCCATATCGGGTTCTAAATGTTGTCTTAGAAATATCATCTTCTTTGACATTTAATTGATGATATCCTGACCTTAAATCGATTTTAGATAATACTCCTGCACTTCTCAGCTGATCAAAAAAATCCTCGATTCTCGGTAAGGGATACTTGTTCTTAATGGTAAGCTTGTTCAATTCCCTATAATCTATACACATCCTTAGTGTGCTATCTTTATTTTTCACGAAAAGCACTGCCTCTCCCCATGGAGATACACTGGGTCGTATAAAACCCAAATCCAACAACTCTTGTAGTTGTACCTTAAATTCTGGCAACTCCTTAGGTGCCATCCTATACGGTGCTTTAGATATTGGTGCAGCTCCCGGTATTAAGTCAATAGTAAACTCTACTTGACGATCCGGAGGTAATCTTGGCAAATCTTTCGGAAAAACATCAATGTATTCCCGTACAACAGGTACATCGGCAACTGTTAACTCCACAATTTCATTAGTTGTTATGTTAAGTAAGAAACCATGACAATTCTTTTTCCTTAACATAGTTGTTACCTTCAGTGCAGAAATCACTTGAGGCGTGTTACTCGATCTTGATCCGTGAAAAATAAATCCTTCATCCTCCTGTCCTCCAAAAGATACTTCTCTCTCTCTACAACGAATGTTTTCTTTTTCTTATGTAACCAATCCATTCCCAAAATAATATCATAATCATTCATTTTAATCACATGTAAGTCTGCATCTAGCTCCTTTTCACCTAAGTCCATTTTCACTCCTTTAACCATTTCTTTAGTGTAAATAGTCTCCCTAGAAGATATTCTAACTTCTAAGGTTTCATCTACAGTGCAACTTATAACATGACTATTATCACAAAATTTCATAGATATGAAGGAATGGTGGCTCCGGTATCAAATAATACATGTGAAGGAACTTTAGACACAAGAATCATACCTGTCATGTTTCAAAAAGATCGTTCTGCCTCCCATCGTGCCATTGAGTAGAGGCGTCCTTGACCTGTTGGAGCTTCATTTCTCTGTTCAGTATTATTCTTTCTATACTTATTGCACTCTCCTGCAGCATGACCTGACTGTTTACAATGATAGCAAACCCCTTTTCCTTTTAGACACTCTCCAGCATGTCTTCTATCACATATAGGGCAAAGAGGTTTTTCTATTTGCGCTCCTTGGGAATGCTTGTTGTTTCCATGTTTGGCCTGCTTGTTCTGATTTCCATAATTTTGCTCAAATCTTGAACCATTCTATTTTCTCTTCCCTGATGCATCATCTCTCCTAACCACTTTGGCATCAAGTTCAAAATGGAGAGCTACCTCTTGTGCCCAACTCAACATTTCTGGAAAGGACATATCTCCATGTCCTGCCAGAACCCCGCTAATCTCTTTCCGCAAACCCTGTTCAAATCGGTTTGCCTTCTTTTCATCAGTGTCCACCAGATGTGGAGTAAACATCGACAACTCATTGAACTTGTGCTCATATTCTGTCACTATCATTGTCCCTTGTTTTAACATAAAAATTTCGGACTCTTTCTAGTTTCGATATGCTTTAGGGAAATATTGTCATAATACCTCTCGTTTGAACCCTTCCCAAGTCAAACTGGTCCTTTACGCCTCTGTTTGGGACCTCTTAAATGATACCCACCAGTGATCCGCATCTCCAGAGAATCGAAAAGTAGCACAAATTATCTTTTGTGAATCAGTACAACTCATTCTTTCGAAAGTTCTGTCCATAGCCCTAAGCCATTCATCGACTGCAAGTGGCCCCTCTCGCCCGTTGAAAGTAGGCGGTTTGAGTTCCTGAAACTGCTTTATCACGGTTGAAATTTCATTTCTGGTTTGTACTGATGGTGCATGATTTTGCTGCTGCTGGAAACTTTGGAGTACCGACATTTGTTGTTGTTGGAATCCTTGAAGTACGGAAATCAAGTTAGCCATCAACGTTGTGCCCACGTCCCCTTCCGGTGTTTGACTAGAGGACGATCTATTTCTGTTTCCGTTATTGTTCCTTCTTGGAGGCATGATTCTAAAATTACGATATACAAGTACTTAGATCACATATACGTATAACTTTCTCAAGAATCCATACATCACATAATTCACAGAAGAAATAAACCAAGAAAATGTAATAATCACTTTATTAATGTAGGATTCTCTTTATTTGCAATAACATAAAATATTGTTCAAATAATATAAAATATCAAGTCTATAATAAATGAAATAATGAATAAATCAAACGTTTACGTCCTAAGCTACTCGAGAATCCTTCCTATCATAAACTCAAATGTCAAACTCATCAGGATCCACTACTTCACTCTTTCGTGATGATGAATCACTAAGTTCCTCTGAATCCTCATCCATATCAACAGGTGGGTCAAGATCCAGCAACGCATTAGTATATCTCCCATAATTAATCCTAGGTGGGCGTCCAATCCTAGGCTCAACCATGTCCACATAAAGTTCTTTTGCCATATTTGCCCACTATGGAGGTAGCGTGAGTACAAGCCTATAAATTTCCTCAATATGAGAAACTTCTCCATTTAGGATACCTGGTCTCACCCTCCACCAAAGGTCATACATCTTCTTGATATGTTCTTTAATGAAGTCAACCTCATTGCACGTGTATTGATAGTAAAAGTCTCGATCCCAATTTCCGGGAAGTCCTGGAACGCTCTTCCTACTACCCGTGCAAATAATGATAGCCATACTACAACAAATATCAACTCTCGTTTATAAATTTCTATTTCATTATGCTAGGCAAAAATTAATTAACCAGATAATTATGTCTATATCTCATACAAATCATGTATAAATATCAAATATAACATATGTGTCATATCCATAAAATGTAATATACAATAGAAAATGTACCTTTTTGTAGGTTGCGAACACGGTGGATGGATGCCCTTTCTAGAAAAATTTTACATTTTTTTTATATTTTAAGTCTACAGGAAAGTAGACCTTGCTCTGATACCAAACTGTAACATACCAGTTTTCCCAAAAACCCAAAATAGAAAATATAATATAATAGGCAAGTCAAAAGAATAATCATAATTTAAAACAGTCAAAATTCCCAAATAGTGAATCAAAATCCCAAATTCCAAATAAGTTTCAAATTATAAATTTAAAACCAAAACAAACTTTACCAAAATAAAATATTTATAATCCAAATGAAACTAAACATAAACAATAATATTCTTAGTTTGAAATCGAGAACATAATTCAAACTAAACCAAATTCAAAATTCATAAATGGTTGGTCATCCTCCGTCCCCGCATCGCAACCCATCAGCCTGTAAATGGTTTTAGAAAAACATAATACATAGATTAAGTACAAAGTACTTAGTGGGAGTAAAGTATGACATTTTACAAGGATTTACACATTGCAAATATCATAATAATATAGATAGTCAAAGAATGTCATCGAGTCAAAGACTCCTGTTTAATGCGAGCTAAAGCCCCTGTTTCATCGGACATAAGTCCCTGTTTTATCGGGCCTAAGCCCATATTGTTTGATGACATATGAAATAAACATTTATATGCTCATTTATAAAATCATTGTACACATATCATAATAGAATTTAAAAGTGCACAACTAATCATGGAATAAATAGCACATATAACATATAAATATGAATATTAAAATAATCAAATAAAGTTAGAACTCCCACCTCAAATGCAGATCTAAAAATGCGTGCTAAGTTGCGTGGAATAACTAGCTCCCTAAGTCATTGTTTCCTACATTGAAAGTATTCAATGAATTAGAACCTTGAAAGACTAAACTAAATAATTTGTTTTAAATAAATAAATAATCTAATAAAAAGGAAAAGAATGGCTTTTTGAAAAATTAAAGGAAATATTTGACATTTTGAAAAGGTTTGGGAACACTTTTGGAATAAGAAAAAGGTAATTTTCAAGTTTGGAAAAGTTTGGGGTCAAACTGTAATTTTAGAAAAATTAATGGGTCAAATCGTAATTTTCGAAAGTTTGGAGACTAAAAATGAAATTTTTGAAAATATGGGTTGAAACAGAATTTAAATAAGTCTTGTGGTATAAAAATGGAATTTCTAAAAAAAAGGGGTAAAAATATAATTTTTAAGAAAGTTTGGGATCAAATTGAAAATTCTAGAATGATTGGGGACTAATTTGAAAATCCTAAAATATTTGTGGGTAAATCTGTAAATTCGTATCTGAAATTGAGGAAATTTTAAGGTTTGTAAACCCTAAAGAATCATTTGTAAAAATGAATAAGTTTTTGAAAAAATTACTAAAATACCCTTCTATCCCTAAAACCCTAATTTTTCCTCTCTTATTCTTCCTCTCCTAACCCTAGCCGCCACCCCCTTTCTTCCCACTCCAGCCGCTGCCGCCGCCACTGCACCCTCTTCCCACTGCCACCGCCGTTTCTCCCTCCCCTCTTCCCCTCAACTGCCGCTGCCCCCTTCTTCATCTTTTCTCTCTTCTTCTTTTCTTCTTCTCTTATCCTTTTCTTCTTCTTCCTCCTTCCCCTTTCTCCATGGCAGCCCGCCTCCCTCTTCTTCCTCGTTTTTTTTTCTCCCCTCCCTCCCTCGACTTCTCCCTTTCTCTATTCTCTCCCTCCCTCTCTCGACTCTTCTCTCTGCCTGCCCTCCCCCCTCTTCTTCTCCCTCCCCCTCTCTCGGCTTCTCTCTTTCTCTCTTCTCTCCCACCCTCTCTTGGCTCTATGTTTTTTTTTCTCATCTTCCTCTCTTCTTTTCTCTTCCTCAGATTCTCCGTTCCTTCTTCTGCTAACCCAAATTAAAAAAAAAAAAATCTATTGGATTATGGGAGGCTAGATGGTGAGAGGATTTTAAAAAAAATGATTTTTGGCTTATTGCAAAAATATCATTTATCTAAGCCTCAAAAGGATACAATTAGAATTGACTCAAAACACTACCTTTGGGATGATCCCTACCTATTCAAAAGCTGCACAGACAATGTCATACGCAGATGTGTTCCAAATAATGAAATTCAATTCATATTGAATTTTTGTCATACTTTTGAATGTGGAAGTCATTTTGGACCAAAACGAACTGCTAGAAAAATTATGGAAAGTGGATTTTATTGGCCTACTTTTAACAAAGATGCATATTACTTTGTTAAATCTTGCAATCAATGTCAAAGAATTGGTAATATATCCAAGAAAGATAAAATGCCTTTGAAGACTATATTAGTTTGTGAACTTTTTGATGTATGGGGCATTGATTTCATGGGACCTTATCTTTTGTCTTTTGGAAATACTTATATCTTACTTGCAGTAGATTATGTATCCAAATGGATGATTTTAAAGCAGTTGTAACATTTATCAAGGATAATATATTCCATAGATTTGGAATACCAAATGCCATTATCAGTGACAGAGGTACGCATTTTTGCAACAAGGTAGTAGAAACTCTGTTTAAAAAATATCATGTTTCTCATAAAGTTTCTACTGCCTATCATTCTCAAACAAATGGACTTGCTGAAATCTCTAACAGGGAAATTAAGTTTATTCTAGCTAAAGTAGTCAATCTTAATAGGAAAGACTGGAGCCTTAGATTGGGAGATGCTCTTTGGGCATATAGAACTGCATTCAAAACCCCTATTGGTATGTTACCATTTAGGTTGGTTTATGGTAAAACATGTCATCTACCTGTGGAATTAGAACATAAGGCATTTTGGGCCATTAAACAATGTCATTCTAATCTTGATGATGCACAATCTAATCGAAAACTGCAAATTCAAGAATTAGAAGAGATTAGAAATGATGCCTATGTTAATTCTTGGATTGCAAAAGAAAAGATGAAATATTACCATGACAAAAATCTTTTAAGAAAAAATTTCAATATTGGTGATAAGGTGGATTGACCCATTTGTTATCATTAATATCTTCAATCACGAGTCAGTGGAAGTAAAAAGTCTTCAAACGAGCAAAATTTTTAAAGTGCACGATCATCTCCTGAAACCTTTTCATGAAGAATTTGTCGGAAAAATTATCGATTCCATTGCTTTTGAAGACCTACCACCAGAAAGGAATTGAAATATGTGCTCATCGAGTCTAAGACGTTAAACAAGGGCGCTGTGTGGGAGGCAACCCATCGCTTTCTTAAATACTTTTGAATTGTTTGATTTTCCTTTTTCACTTTTTAGCTTGCAGGCTTAGCAGAAATTATTGAATACGCGTCTTCTCGGATACTGAAAGATGGCGTATTTAAGTTAATTAAATGTCCAACAATGATTAAATACGACTTTAAATAGCTTGCTTAATTATTGAAAGAATCACCAAACGATTTCTGCTAATTTCCTTTCAAAGAATAAATTTCATCTACAAGGTATTTCTTTCCTTTTTACACTTTAGTTTGTCTTTCCATCCCTTCTTTCTTTCTATCTTTTTGTTACATAATGGATGATTCATTAATGAAAATGAGAAGATATTATCCATTACTCCCTATTAATTATTTGAGAAAAATCTATCTGATGAGATTGAAACGTATGAAATTACTAGTATCCATTGGAATGCCTGAAGATATTAGGTGGATAATTGAAGCTAAGGTTCGAATTAGTGGTGAACATCCAGCTTTTCCCAAACGTCCACTTGGGTTGGGGAAGAGTAGTTATGCAAAGAAACAAAGAGGTAAAAGAATAAGAGTCTGTTATAAATGTGCTAGAACGAAAAATAATTGTATTTGCGCCCACAACCAATGAGCTATTTGATGAATTAGTAACTTTTGTACCAGAGACAGATCCAGAAGTACCTCAAATTAACTGGTCAATTTCCGGTAACAAGCGAAAAAGAGATTAAGTGAATTTAGAGTTAAGGTTGTAAGTTTTTTTTTAAAATAAATGTGTGCTATTTTCTTTTTATTAAAAGCTGTGGAATACTGTTGTTTTTAAAACTTTGTGTGTTTTTACATTGAGGATAATGTAATTCCCAAGTGTGGGAAGGTGGTTTGAGTAAAGAGTCAAGTGATTAATCTCATTTGATTCTTGATCCACACCTTTAAAAACATTGTTTTTAATAACTTGTTATTTTGTTGAATAAATCATGCATGTATTATAACCTTTTAAGATGTTAGGTATTTTTGTGTTAAATTTTTCAATCATTTTATAATTGTACCCCTTTCTGTAAAAAACAAATTTTTATAAATCAATTGAATATCTTAACAATTTGACAAAAATATTCTTATTTAACTAATGTGGCTAAATCTTTTATGTTATGAAACCCAGAGTTAAAAACATTAGTATTGTGATTTGATGATAATGTAAGTTTGCTATGCATTTTAGTACATTTAAGGTCACTCTCTACACAATAGAACATGTGAAAAACCTAAGAGGGGGGGGGGGGTGAATTAGGTTTTAACCGATTTTTCTTCTTTAAATTAATCAAGCTTTCTAAGATAACAAATATCAAACACTTGGTGTTCAACCAAAGTATGAAAAGATGAGTTCAAGAAAAGAAGCAATGAACACAAAGATTTATAGTGGTTCGGTTTATCCAACAAAACCTAATCCACTACCTTGAGCTATCTACTCAAGGATTTCACAAAACCTTTCACTAATATAGTAAGAGAGAATACAATAGAGGCTCACCTAATTCCCTTAGGGTTTTACAACACAAACCTCTTAACCAACCAAGGTTCACTCAACACTTTGAGTTTTACAATATAACCTTGTCTACACACCTATCTCTATTACAACAATTAATGAAAAAGAAGCTCTTAACACAAACACAGTTTTCTATGGTTCAAGGCTCACTCTAACCCTTAGAGTTTTAAGCTCAATGCAACCTTGAACAAATCAATCAAGATATGAATAAGAAGAGTTTGATATATGAAATCACCTTAATGTGAAGATATATCAATGTAAAGCATAAATACCTCTTTGAGTAATGTTTTCTTGTAAGTTGCTCAAGAACCCCAATGATTTTGTATAAATCTCACTTTGATGAATTTCACAATATGAATGTTAAGATTTGGTTTCAAAATAATCTCCAGAGGTTCTATGAAGTGTTAGGATCAGATTTTTGCTCAAAAAGTGATTGATCTGAGTTGTTTAAACGATTGGGTATTTATATGTATGCACCAACGGTCATAAAAATGGCTGTTTGAATCCCACTCAGGAGAAGTGCGGTCGACCGCAAATCAAGAGGGTCGTCCGTACCATCATCCGCAAATGTTCCAGAGAACTCTGGACAGCCTGCGGACGATGAGCTCAGAAGTCCGGTCGACCGCTCCATCATCCGCAAGTGTTCCAGAGAACTCTGGACAGCCTGCGGACGATACTCTGAGAAGTCTGGTCGACCGCATGATTTGTGGTCGTCCACACTTTTGTCAGGTCGACCACAAATGCATTAAAACTATGCAGAACAAGTTCCCAAACAACTCTAAGAGTTTGCAAACTATATTTTATGAATTTTGAAGTATGTGCATGTATGTTGAAAATCATTTCAAATACCCAACTCATGTTTTATCTAAATGAAATGCATTTTGAAAATCATTTCACTCTTATTGAGCAACCTATAGAACTCATTACTCAAAGGAATAGACCTAGAGATAACCAAAGATAAATAAAGAATTAAAGCTACACCTCTAGATCCTATCTAATCCAGAAACGCTTATCTTCAAGGCTTGACATCAAAAGCTCTTTCCTGAAGATTTGAAACTTTGATCTTGCAAGGATTAGATATATGAATCCTAAAAGATCATCACTAATACAATAAAGCCATTAGTCCTTATCAATGTTTGTCATTTAATCAAAATTAAGATATTAAAAGCTTTAAGGCTTTCAATCTCCCCCTTTTTGATGATGACAAATATTGATGCAATGTGATGAATATAACAATTAAGTGCAAGGATTCAAAGTAAGGAAGAGTTTATATAATATGTAATAAAATTATTAAAAATGCTCCCCCTTACAATATGCTAGGTTTTGTAAAAATTTTGACAGAGTTTCCTTTATAACTCTTATAAAAAACCATTTTTGCAACATAAACTCAACAATGCAAAAAGAGATGAGATAACACATAAAATCGCACATAAGGCCAACCCGGCCACCAACGCACAATTCCCATTCTCCTTCAATCTCAATATAGCATAAACTTAGAAATATATAACCTTTAAACCAAGGATAGCCATACTTAACCTTTTAGAGCTATTTCTCCTTTCTCTTGATTTTGATGAGTTTGAGCATTTAAGTTCATCTCAGAAATTCCTGAAACAAAAAAGTTAGTTTCACGACATTTATATATTGCAATCAACAGTAGTTTTTCTCCCCCTTTTGTCATCATTCAAAAAGAATGGATAGAAAGGATAGAACTAAGTTAATTAAACAATAAGATCCCTCAACTACCAAGGAGTCATCATGGGGAAAAATATATAAAAATAGAGTCAAGAATACAAACAAGAGATAAGTTGTCTGGATAAAACAAAAGTACAATAAGTGCAGAAAAAACACTATCTCCTAGGTCGTCGCATATAAACTTTTGCTGTGGAAGAGGATGGTCCAGCAGGCTGCTCATCAGGCGGGGGCATATCATGTGAAGGTGGTGGTGTAGAAACGTCAACCTGAATGCCATGTAGTGCCTCTAGATGAAATTTGATGTTGATGATCTCAATGCCATGGTACTCCACCCTTGATGCCAGGTCGTCGATCTTGGAGTGAAGTGTCTTGAAATGATTGTCAAATGTGCTAAACATGGAGCCAATCTGAGAAGAGATTTCTTCCAGGGCACCCCAAATGGCAGGTTTTGGAGTGGATACATCTTCCTCTCCAACTTTTTCTTTACCTTTTGCCCTCTTCAAATCTGGAGCCTCAAGAGGAACATCTTCTTCCTCATCTAGATGAAGTGATCTTTTCACTCCTTGTGAGTCTTCACCTTCGCCAGAAAGGTCGTCTTCATGAAGAATTATCGGTGGTTCTTTTCCCATCAACCTTGCTGTCTCCTTTGTTGCCACAATGATCTCTTCCGAAGTCATATTTTTCTTCAAATCCCATGTACCATTGAGACATAACGCTTGCATTCTTTTAAAAGAAGCAAAGTTGAACTTAGGCACATGTTTTGTCCCCTTCAGTTCTGGAAATGAGACGTTGAAATGGCGGAAAACTTTGGTTAATAACCGTCCATAGGGTAAGCTTTTCGGAACACCTTTGCCCTTCTCAATGGTAGCCATCATGTGGTGTACCATAATGTAACCAAAATCCACCCGGATTCTCTTCACCAACAAATACATAAGAAACATATGCATAAACG
Source organism: Apocynum venetum (assembly GCA_019593545.1). Lineage (NCBI taxonomy): Eukaryota > Viridiplantae > Streptophyta > Magnoliopsida > Gentianales > Apocynaceae > Apocynum > Apocynum venetum. The sequence goes on along the minus strand of SRSM01000500.1, from coordinate 14,976 downwards.
TGACAGTAGTTTTATGGCCTTCAGTGGGGATGAAGATGTTAGTGCACATATGATGAAGAATTCGATGTTCAAAACTAAACACATTGGCCTCTCTCTTGACTAAGTTTACAAAAGAGTTTCCTTTAGTGAAGATCTTCTCAAAACCCTCAGCAGAAAAATCCTTATGATTTATTCTGTGATGAGTATTAAAATACTCAATCCCATCTATAGGTATCTCTAAGATTTCATCTAAACCAATGGAAGTAAATTTTATATCTATCCCATTGACCCTTGAAACAAAAAGAGTCCTTATAGTCATCTCTCCCTTCTTTTCTAACACCTCTTCAAGATTAGCATAAAACTGATATACAAGATCAGTATACAAGGATTCTTCATGATCAATTATATTATCCCATCCTTGCCAAGCCATATAGGTAAGAATTCTATCAAAGGGAAATTCATACCTATCAATGGTGCTCCCAGAAATTACTTGGCGATTTTTGAGGTAATCATTGTAACGATCCTCATGATGCTTGCTCCTGAAGAGTTGAGAAGAAGCTTGCATGGTTCTCTTCTTCTTTGGAACATCTTGAACCATTTGTGTTTTCCCCTTGTCACTTTGAGTTTTTGCCATTTCTAGGGTTTTCAAATGCAGCAAACAAGGATATGTAGGATGAATGTATGAATTGGGGAAGAAATGAAGTGTATTTATGGTGGATTGTTCGTGGGTTATGAGAGTTTGAAGAGTTGCGGCTGATAAATGAAGAGGTGGGGATGATTGGAAGATGAAAAGTTGCGTCCGAAAGAGGCATATTTGTAACGGTCTACAGATGTGCGGTCGATCGGATCGTCGTCCGCAGTATCGTCCGCACCTTGATTTTTGTTACTCGGGCACATTTTCGGTCGATACATTTAATCTGCGGTCGACCGGAAGTTTTAATTTGAGTCGTCCGCAAATTTTCTGGAACATTTTCGGTCGATGTGTTTAATCTGCGGTCGACCGGACGATTTGATAAGTGTATCGTCCGCACGTCCACTGGAACCTCTCCGGTCGATACTTTGAATCTGCGGTCGACCGGTCATCCTGTCATGATCATCCTCAAGTCCACTGTCTGTTCTGTGGATGATTATTTTCTAGCTTGCGGTCGACCGCACCTGCCAATGGTGTTATCCAAAACAATGCACAAAAGCATATATTTGACAGACTTCATAAAAACGCACAAGTTAGAAATCAAACGTACCAATACCCAAAAGTTTTCTAAGTAAACAAAACCTTTTCTCAGCCAAAGGCTTTGTGAAAATATCAGCTAATTGATCATCCGTAGGAACAAACTCAAGAACAATATCACCTTTTAAAACATGATCACGTAAAAAATGATGTTTAATATCTATATGCTTAGTTTTTGCATGTTGTATAGGATTCTTTGTCAGATTTATGGCACTAGTATTATCGCAGTTGATAGTGGTACAATCAAAGTTCAAGCCATAATCTTGCAAGGTGGTTTTCATCCATAAAACTTGTGCACAACAACTACCAGCAGAAATGTATTCAGCTTCAGTGGTAGAGAGAGAGACACAAGCTTGTTTCTTACTATACCAAGAAACTAAAGAGTAACCAAGAAATTGACAGTGACCACTAGTACTCTTACGTTCTACTCTACAACCTGCATAATCTGCATCAGTAAATGCTACTAGCTCAAAAGACATAGATTTAGGATACCATAAACCAAAATCTATCGTCCCCTTTAAGTATCTAAGAATACGTTTCACAGCAATCAAATGAGATTCTCTAGGAGATGATTGAAATCTAGCACATAGACAAACAGAGAACATAATATCATGTCTACTAGCAGTTAAATACAAAAGACTACCAATCATTCCTCTGTATATAGTTTGGTCAATCATCTTACCATTCTCGTCTTTGTCTAATTTAATAGATGTGGCCATAGGAGTATCAATCTCCTTTGAATCAGCCATTCCAAACCTTTTCAGTAATTCTTTTGTGTACTTGGCTTGGTTAATGAAAGTACCTTCCTTTGCTTGCTTAATTTGTAATCCAAGAAAAAATGTCAACTCACCCATCATGCTCATTTCAAATTCATCCTGCATTGTCTTAGAGAAATCTTTGCACATATTTTCATTAGTAGCTCCGAAAATAATATCATCAACATATATTTGAACAATCAAAATATCATGAGCTTTATTTTTAATAAAGAGAGTAGTATCAACTATACCTTTAGAAAAACCTTTTTCAATAAGAAAATTGCTGAGTCTATCATACCAAGCTCTTGGTGCTTGCTTTAAACCATATAAGGCTTTGGAGAGCTTGTACACATGATTTACATATGATTCATGAATAAAACCAGGAGGTTGTTCAACATACACTTCCTCTTGAATGACACCATTTAAGAAAGCACTTTTGACATCCATTTGAAATAATTTAAAACCTTTAAAGGAAGCAAATGCAAGTAACATTCTAATGGACTCTAATCTAGCCACTGGAGCAAAGGTCTCATCATAATCAATACCTTCTTCCTGATTATATCCTTGAGCAACAAGTCTAGCCTTATTTCTAGTTACAATACCATGTTCATCAAGTTTGTTTCTAAAGACCCATTTTGTACCAATAATAGTAAGATTTGAAGGTCTAGGTACAAGCTCACTGAACAACCTTCGGATGATTATTTTCATGTTGTGGTCGACCTCACCTCACTTGCGGTCGACCCCACTTCACTTGTGGTCGACTGTATGGTCGTCCACAAGTTGATAGATGAACAAATTTGACAGCATATGCATTTACAAGATAAACTAACTTGTGGGCAATACCTGGACCACTTTAGATCGACCGAAACATGTTCATTTGTGTATCCACAATACTCTAACACACAAATGATGTTTTCAATCAACCATATAAGTTGTGGTATCAATCCAACAAGAGTTTATGAAACATTTAAATTTTGAAATTAGGATGCATGGTTTTCGAAATACTAAAACATATTTTAACATATTAAAAACATTTTGAAATAACGTTTTAAGTTCATAGAGCAACCTTTAGAAACCATTACTCAATTAGAGGTAAAACTAGAGATATCAAAATATATTAAACTCTAAAACTATACCTCTAGTTCTCCTCTCTAATCCAACAAATGTTTGTCTTCAAATATTGATAGTCTTGACTTGTATACTTCCTTGAAAACTTGAAATCTTGTCCTTCCATGGATTAAATGATGAATCCAAAAAATCTATCACTTGTACAAACAAGACATTAGTTCTCATCAATGTTTGTTATTAATCAAAATTAAGACATTTTGTATAACCCGCATAATCTGCATCAGTATATGCTACTAACTCAAATAACACAGATTTAGGATACCATAAACCAAAATCTATAGTCTCTTTCAAGTATCTACGAATAAATTAAATGAGATTTAGAATACGTTTGACAGCAATTAAATGAGATTCTCTAGGAGATGATTGAAATCTAGCGCATAGACAAACAAAGAACATAATATTAGGTCTACTAGCAGTTAAATATAAAAGACTACCAATCATACCTCTGTATGTAGTTTGATCAACTATCTTACTATTTTCATTTTTGTCCAATTTAATAGACGTAGCCATAGGAGTATCAATCTCCTTTGAATTAGCCATTCCAAACCATTTCAGTAGTTCTTTTGTGTACTTGGCTTGGTCAATGAATGAACCTTCTTTTGCTTGCTTAATTCGTAACCTAAAGAATAATGTTAATTCACCTATGATGCTCATTTGAAATTCATTATGCATAGTCTTAGAGAAATCTTTGCACATATTTTCATTAGTAGCTCCAAATATGATATTATTAACATATATTTGAACAATCAAAATATCATGTGCTTTGTTTTTAATAAAAAGTGTAGTATCTACTTTTCTTCTAGAAAAACCTTTTTTCAATGAAAAAATTGTTAAGTCTTTCATTTGCTCTTGGTGCTTGCTTTAGACCATATAAATCTTTAGAAAGCTTGTACACATGAAAAACCTAAGAGGGGGGGGTGAATTAGGTTTTAACCGATTTTTCCTTATTTAAATTAAACAAGCTTTCTAAGATAACAAATATCAAACACTTGGTGTTCAACCAAAGTATGAAAAGATGAGTTCAAGAAAAGAAGCAATGAACACAAAGATTTATAGTGGTTCGGTTTATCCAACAAAACCTAATCCACTACCTTGAGCTATCTACTCAAGGATTTCACAAAACCTTTCACTAATATAGTAAGAGAGAATACAATAGAGGCTCACCCAATTCCCTTAGGGTTTTACAACATAAACCTCTTAACCAACCAAGGTTCACTCAACACTTTGAGTTTTACAATATAACCTTGTCTACACACCTTTCTCTATTACAACAATTAATGAAAAAGAAGCTCTTAACACAAACACAGTTTTCTATGGTTCAAGGCTCACTCTAACCCTTAGAGTTTTAAGCTCAATGCAACCTTGAACAAATCAATCAAGATATGAATAAGAAGAGTTTGATATATGAAATCACCTTAATGTGAAGATATATCAATGTAAAGCATAAATACCTCTTTGAGTAATGTTTTCTTGTAAGTTGCTCAAGAGCCCCAATGATTTTGTATAAATCTCACTTTGATGAATTTCACAATATGAATGTTAAGATTTGGTTTCAAAATAATCTCCAGAGGTTCTATGAAGTGTTAGGATCAGATTTTTGCTCAAAAAGTAATTGATATGAGTTGTTTAAACGATTGGGTATTTATATGTATGCACCAACGGTCATAAAAATGGCTGTTTGAATCCCACTCAGGAGAAGTGCGGTCGACCGCAAATCAAGAGGGTCGTCCGTACCATCATCCGCAAATGTTCCAGAGAACTCTGGACAGCCTGCGGACGATGAGCTCAGAAGTCCGGTCGACCGCTCCATCATCCGCAAGTGTTCCAGAGAACTCTGGACAGCCTGCGGACGATACTCTGAGAAGTCTGGTCGACCGCATGATTTGTGGTCGTCCACACTTTTGTCAGGTCGACCACAAATGCATTAAAACTATGCAGAACAAGTTCCCAAACAACTCTAAGAGTTTGCAAACTATATTTTATGAATTTTGAAGTATGTGCATGTATTTTGAAAATCATTTCAAATACCCAACTCATGTTTTATCTAAATGAAATGCATTTTGAAAATCATTTCACTCTTATTGAGCAACCTATAGAACTCATTACTCAAAGGGATAGACCTAGAGATAACCAAAGATAAATAAAGAATTAAAGCTACACCTCTAGATCCTATCTAATCCAGAAACGCTTATCTTCAAGGCTTGACATCAAAAGCTCTTTCCTGAAGATTTGAAACTTTGATCTTGTAAGGATTAGATATATGAATCCTAAAAGATCATCACTAATACAATAAAGCCATTAGTCCTTATCAATGTTTGTCATTTAATCAAAACTAAGATATTAAAAGCTTTAAGGCTTTCAATCTCCCCCTTTTTGATGATGACAAATATTGATGCAATGTGATGAATATAACAATTAAGTGCAAGGATTCAAAGTAAGGAAGAGTTTATAGAATATGTATCAAGCATTGTAAAATGCTCCCCCTTACAATATGCTAGGTATTTGTAAGATATCACATATAGCATATAACCATTTAGTTTGATGATATCAAGAAATATATAGAATGTAACATTTTTCGAATAAATATTGGATCTCAAAATGAAAGTATTCATTGTAAGTATATGAGATCACTTCCTAGCTTATATAGGCTTAAAGAAGCCTATTTTTCTACCAACCTCCGTATCCTCCTTCCTTCCAGATTTAAGAGCATATAGATAGACTATAAAAACATTTATAAAGCTCCCCCTATCAATATACATCAGTTTTGTAAAAAATTTGACAGAGTTTCCTTTGTAACTCTTATAAAATTCAATATCACAATACAAACTCAACAATGCAAAAGAGATGAGATACCACATAAAATCGCACATAAAGCCAACCCGGCCACCAACGCACAATTCCCATTCTCCTTCAATCTCAATATAGCATAAACTTAGAAATATATAACCTTTAAACCAAGGATAGCCATACTTAACCTTTTAGAGCTATTTCTCCTTTCTCTTGATTTTGATGAGTTTGAGCATTTAAGTTCATCTCAGAAATTCCTGAAACAAAAAAGTTAGTTTCACGACATTTATATATTGCAATCAACAGTAGTTTTTCTCCCCCTTTTGTCATCATTCAAAAAGAATGGATAGAAAGGATAGAACTAAGTTAATTTAAACAATAAGATCCCTCAACTACCAAGGAGTCATCATGGGGAAAAATATATAAAAAATAGAGTTAAGAATACAAACAAGAGATAAGTTGTCTGGATAAAACAAAAATACAATAAGTGCAGAAAAACACTATCTCCTAGGTCGTCGCATATAAACTTTTGCTGTGGAAGAGGATGGTCCAGGAGGCTGCTCATCAGGCGGGGGCATATCATGTGAAGGTGGTGGTGTAGAAACGTCAACCTGAATGCCATGTAGTGCCTCTAGATGAAATTTGATGTTGATGATCTCAATGCCATGGTACTCCACCCTTGATGCCAGGTCGTCGATCTTGGAGTGAAGTGTCTTGAAATGATTGTCAAATGTGCTAAACATGGAGCCAATCTGAGAAGAGATTTCTTCCAGGGCACCCCAAATGGCAGGTTTTGGAGTGGATACATCTTCCTCTCCAACTTTTTCTTTACCTTTTGCCCTCTTCAAATCTGGAGCCTCAAGAGGAACATCTTCTTCCTCATCTAGATGAAGTGATCTTTTCACTCCTTGTGAGTCTTCACCTTCGCCAGAAAGGTCGTCTTCATGAAGAATTATCGGTGGTTCTTTTCCCATCAACCTTGCTGTCTCCTTTGTTGCCACAATGATCTCTTCCGAAGTCATATTTTTCTTCAAATCCCATGTACCATTGAGACATAACGCTTGCATTCTTTTAAAAGAAGCAAAGTTGAACTTAGGCACATGTTTTGTCCCCTTCAGTTCTGGAAATGGGACGTTGAAATGGCGGAAAACTTTGGTTAATAACCGTCCATAGGGTAAGCTTTTAGGAACACCTTTGCCCTTCTCAATGGTAGCCATCATGTGGTGTACCATAATGTAACCAAAATCCACCCGGATTCTCTTCACCAACAAATACATAAGAAACATATGCATAAACGTGACAGTAGTCTTATGGCCTTCAGTGGGGATGAAGATATTAGTGCACATATGATGAAGAATTCGATGTTCAAAACTAAACACATTGGCCTCTCTCTTGACTAAGTTTACAAAAGAGTTTCCTTTAGTGAATATCTTCTCAAAACCCTCAGTAGAAAAATCCTTATGATTTACTCTGTGATGAGTATTAAAATACTCAATCCCATCTATAGGTATCTCTAAGATTTCATCTAAACCAATGGAAGTAAATTTTATATCTATCCCATTGACCCTTGAAACAAAAAGAGTCCTTATAGTCATCTCTCCCTTCTTTTCTAACACCTCTTCAAGATTAGCATAAAACTGATATACAAGATCAGTATACAAGGATTCTTCATGATCAATTATATTATCCCATCCTTGCCAAGCCATATAGGTAAGAATTCTATCAAAGGGAAATTCATACCTATCAATGGTGCTCCCAGAAATTACTTGGCGATTTTTGAGGTAATCATTGTAACGATCCTCATGATGCTTGCTCCTGAAGAGTTGAGAAGAAGCTTGCATGGTTCTCTTCTTCTTTGGAACATCTTGAACCATTTGTGTTTTCCCCTTGTCACTTTGAGTTTTTGCCATTTCTAGGGTTTTCAAATGCAGCAAACAAGGATATGTAGGATGAATGTATGAATTGGGGAAGAAATGAAGTGTATTTATGGTGGATTGTTCGTGGGTTATGAGAGTTTGAAGAGTTGCGGCTGATAAATGAAGAGGTGGGGATGATTGGAAAATGAAAAGTTGCGTCCGAAAGAGGCATATTTGTAACGGTCTACAGATGTGCGGTCGACCGGATCGTCGTCCGCAGTATCGTCCGCACCTTGATTTTTGTAACTCGGGAACATTTTCGGTCGATAAATTTAATCTGCGGTCGACCGGAAGTTTTAATTTGAGTCGTCCGCAAATTTTCTGGAACATTTTCGGTCGATGTGTTTAATCTGCGGTCGACCGGACGATTTGATAAGTGTATCGTCCGCACGTCCACTGGAACCTCTCCGGTCGATACTTTGAATCTGCGGTCGACCGGTCATCCTGTCATGATCATCCTCAAGTCCACTGTCTGTTCTGTGGATGATTATTTTCTAGCTTGCGGTCGACCGCACCTGCCAATGGTGTTATCCAAAACAATGCACAAAAGCATATATTTGACTGACTTCATAAAAACGCACAAGTTAGAAATCAAACGTACCAATACCCAAAAGTTTCTAAGTAAACAAAACCTTTTCTCAGCCAAAGGCTTTGTGAAAATATCAGCTAATTGATCATCCGTAGGAACAAACTCAAGAACAATATCACCTTTTAAAACATGATCACGTAAAAAATGATGTTTAATATCTATATGCTTAGTTTTTGCATGTTGTATAGGATTCTTTGTCAGATTTATGGCACTAGTATTATCGCAGTTGATAGTGGTACAATCAAAGTTCAAGCCATAATCTTGCAAGGTGGTTTTCATCCATAAAACTTGGGCACAACAACTACCAGCAGAAATGTATTCAGCTTCAGTGGTAGAGAGAGAGACACAAGCTTGTTTCTTACTATACCAAGAAACTAAAGAGTAACCAAGAAATTGACAGTGACCACTAGTACTCTTACGTTCTACTCTACAACCTGCATAATCTGCATCAGTAAATGCTACTAGCTCAAAAGACATAGATTTTGGATACCACAAACCAAAATCTATCGTCCCCTTTAAGTATCTAAGAATACGTTTCACAGCAATCAAATGAGATTCTCTAGGAGATGATTGAAATCTAGCACATAGACAAACAGAGAACATAATATCAGGTCTACTAGCAGTTAAATACAAAAGACTACCAATCATTCCTCTGTATATAGTTTGGTCAATCATCTTACCATTCTCATCTTTGTCTAATTTAATAGATGTGGCCATAGGAGTATCAATCTCCTTTGAATCAGCCATTCCAAACCTCTTCAGTAATTCTTTTGTGTACTTGGCTTGGTTAATGAAAGTACCTTCCTTTGCTTGCTTAATTTGTAATCCAAGGAAAAATGTCAACTCACCCATCATGCTCATTTCAAATTCATCCTGCATTGTCTTAGAGAAATCTTTGCACATATTTTCATTAGTAGCTCCGAAAATAATATCATCAACATATATTTGAACAATCAAAATATCATGAGCTTTATTTTTAATAAAGAGAGTAGTATCAACTATACCTCTAGAAAAACCTTTTTCAATAAGAAAATTGCTGAGTCTATCATACCAAGCTCTTGGTGCTTGCTTTAAACCATATAAGGCTTTGGAGAGCTTGTACACATGATTTACATATGATTCATGAATAAAACCAGGAGGTTGTTCAACATACACTTCCTCTTGAATGACACCATTTAAGAAAGCACTTTTGACATCCATTTGAAATAATTTAAAACCTTTAAAGGAAGCAAATGCAAGTAACATTCTAATGGACTCTAATCTAGCCACTGGAGCAAAGGTCTCATCATAATCAATACCTTCTTCCTGATTATATCCTTGAGCAACAAGTCTAGCCTTATTTCTAGTTACAATACCATGTTCATCAAGTTTATTTCTAAAGACCCATTTTGTACCAATAATAGTAAGATTTGAAGGTCTAGGTACAAGCTCTGAACACCCGATGATTATTCATGTTGTGGTCGTCCCTCACTTCTGACCCATTCACTTGTGTGATTTGAAAAGACATCATTGCTTTCAGAACATGGCAATATCCATGACATTAATCATCATAACATGCTTCATCATGTTATCCAGATACTCTAACACAATGAGATTTCAATCAAATGCAAAATCATCCAACAAGAGTTTGTAAAAATCTTCTAGTTCTTACCATTTCATTTGGATACAATGATTTATCTTTGGAATGGTTTGAAAATTTCCATTCTTTTAAGATCATACTTTGCCTTCTCAAGGAGATAGATTCAATATATTATCTAAAACTTACCTATTCTCACTCCTGATCAAATTTTCATGTTTCTGAGCACATCTTATTTATTGACTTCAAAGGTATTTCTTGAATATCACCTTCAATCTCATTTTTTTACCAAACATTGAATCCAAGATTTATCCTTTCTTTTTACCGAAAGCACAAATCCTTCATCTCTTGTTTGACATATTAAGATGATGCATTTCCAGTCATGTGTCTTGAGCATCCACTGTCAAGAAACCATTGTTCTCTTTGTTTTCAATGAAAACATACCTACACCAAAGATTTAATAAGCCTTTTGTACACAAATATCTCTATGGGTCAACATTGGGGTTAGTTCTTCTTAATTACCCAATGCTTTATAGCGAGCCATTCATCAATCTTCCTTTAACATTAGTCACTTTCAGAACCATTTCAGTAGTATATCTTTTGTGTATTGACTTGTCAATGATATGCTGAAACCTCTTATGTGTTATTGACACTAAGTGAGATGAATTAATACTCTCATGTGTGGTTGAGACATTATTATAAGCTATATCAAAACCAGACTCTCTTATCATATGAGTCTTTGCATACCAATAGTTTGTTAAATTAACAATGTAGTTTTGCAAGCTACATTAAATCATCATCTTTTCTGATCTAATCATCATAATCATCCATTCTTGTTTCTAGAAATAAGACAACATTGTTTCAAGAAATTTACTTATCATTTAACCAATATTCTCATCAGACAATTTGTGAGTTACAGCTTTCACGATGCCTATATACAATGACTTACTAATTAGGACTTTGTTTCTATTCTTTTATTTCCATGAGATGAGAATTCTCTCAAATGTCACAAATACAATAACTAAGAAGGAGTTGAGGTACCTCATAAGCTGAACATTGCAGTGTTTGTCTACTCATCTTCTGATCCGTGAAGCAGTTCTGCTTGATGTATTTTCAATTGAATTCCGCTTAAGATTACTCGCATTATGCATTGCTTGTGTCGATGTCTTTGAATTTGTGAAATTGAACATTTTCTTGAAGTCTTATACAATACTCTAATTTCCGGAAGTTTTGTTTCTTTATTTACAATCTCTTTCTTTCACTTTATCATTAACACTTACTACAGGTGAGATGATCCAAAAGCTCTATGTTTTCAAGATTCAAGCAGTGTTGCCCAAGCTTAAGCATTGAGTATTTCAATTGTCCTATAGAAAGAGCAACACAAACCGTAATATTAGTAAGCAGTAATAAGGATTCATTTCAGGATTCATATCCGTAAGCATACAGTTTGCTTACTGGTTGTACTATGAGTCCTTAGAGTCTCACTATGTGCAGATTCCATCACCTTTCTCATTCATTCAAGGAATAAGTGTTCATGGCAAAATTAATCTCTTTACTTATCTCAATTCAGATCTACACTTACCAGGCTAGATTCAATATCATTCATGTGAGAGATATATCTAACTCAAGAAAGTTGTGCCTTCAACGGTCCGTATATACCTTACCATCATATGTATTGATGAGATAGATCTTTGTTAGGTAAGCCATCAACAAGACTCTGAACCAATGAACTAAGAGGGGGTGAAAGGTTCCGATTCCTATTAAATAACGCTCTAAGATAATATCAACCTTGGTTCAACAAGTGGAGTTCAAAGAGATAACACAATTTATGTGTCTATAAAAAACCTAACACTACCTGAGTATCTCTCAAGGATCACAAACCTTCACTAAAGAAGGGATACTGAGCTACATTCAGTTTTCACATACCTTTACAACCGTTCCTCACATTTGGTTTTACAATATAACCTTGTCTACACACCTTCTCTATTACAACAATTAATGAAAAAGAAGCTCTTAACACAAACACAGTTTTCTATGGTTCAAGGCTCACTCTAACCCTTAGAGTTTTAAGCTCAATGCAACCTTGAACAAATCAATCAAGATATGAATAAGAAGAGTTTGATATATGAAATCACCTTAATGTGAAGATATATCAATGTAAAGCTAAATACCTCTTTGAGTAATGTTTTCTTGTAAGTTGCTCAAGACCCCAATGATTTTGTATAAATCTCACTTTGATGAATTTCACAATATGAATGTTAAGATTTGGTTTCAAAATAATCTCCAGAGGTTCTATGAAGTGTTAGGATCAGATTTTTGCTCAAAAAGTAATTGATATGAGTTGTTTAAACGATTGGGTATTTATATGTATGCACCAACGGTCATAAAAATGGCTGTTTGAATCCCACTCAGGAGAAGTGCGGTCGACCGCAAATCAAGAGGGTCGTCCGTACCATCATCCGCAAATGTTCCAGAGAACTCTGGACAGCCTGCGGACGATGAGCTCAGAAGTCCGGTCGACCGCTCCATCATCCGCAAGTGTTCCAAGAGAACTCTGGACAGCCTGCGGACGATACTCTGAGAAGTCTGGTCGACCGCATGATTTGTGGTCGTCCACCACTTTTGTCAGGTCGACCACAAATGCATTAAAACTATGCAGAACAAGTTCCCAAACAACTCTAAGAGTTTGCAAACTATTTTTATGAATTTTGAAGTATGTGCATGTATTTTGAAAATCATTTCAAATACCCACTCATGTTATCTAAATGAAATGCATTTGAAAATCTTCACTCTTATTGAGCAACCTATAGAACTCATTACTCAAAGGGATAGACCTAGAGATAACCAAAGATAAATAAGAATTAAGCTACACCTCTAGATCCTATCTAATCCAGAAACGCTTATCTTCAAGGCTTGACATCAAAAGCTCTTTCCTGAAGATTTGAAACTTTGATCTTGTAAGGATTAGATATATGAATCCTAAAGATCATCACTAATACAATAAAGCCATTAGTCCTTATCAATGTTTGTCATTTAATCAAAACTAAGATATTAAAAGCTTTAAGGCTTTCAACACATGATTAGCATAAGATTCATTAATAAACCAAGAGGTTGTTCAACATACACTTCCTCTTGGATGAAACCATTTAAAAAGACACTTTACATCCATTTGAAATAATTTAAAGCTTTTTGATGTACTCATAAATACTCATAATTTTTTTTATGTTATTTAATGACTATATTTTGTTTAAAAATCGGTTAATTATGTTATTTAATGGATACATTTTCACATTTCCCTTCTATTCTTTGTTTGTAAGTTTTTCAGTTGTATTTATTCATTATGGAGATAAAAAGAAGAAGAAGAAATATTGGAGAAGTTCAAAAAAAAATCCTGTCATCCGATGACGTGGCGTAATACAATATGACAAGTGGGCGCTTCAAAAAAGTCGCAATGTGGACCAATGAGATACCAACTAAATTGGGCCACCAACTAATTTTCAAGACTTTGGGTGCGAAATGAACCATTTTGCCCCTGATTTTTGTGGCGATAAATAGAAGCTTATTTTATGATTTCAACACCAATTTAGCTCCATCTTCTTCTCCATTTCTTTTGAAATTTCTTTCTTTTAGTATTGTCTTCATCTTAGTATATTTCCAAGATTTTAGAATAATATTTCAAGGATTTTTGTAATATTTAGTAAAGAAATTAATGTCCGGATAATTTCAATATTTCCGAGGAGTTTACCTTTTCCGATTACTGATTTAATTTAAGAGTTGACAAATCTCTATGGATTCGATCCCTACTTCCCTATGTACATAGGATTGTTATGTTTAAATTTGAGAGTCGTACGACAGGTTTCGTCAAATTTTTGATGCCCTTGTCGAGGATTTTTTTATTTCTCTTCTATAAAATTGTTAATCTTTTTATTTTGTACAATTTCATTCCTTTTGATGACTTCAGACAACAAGTTCTTTGTCGTATGCACTTAAGAAGTGGTAAGATCACCGAAGAAGGACAAGGGAGTAAACACCAGTTGAGATCAGAAGAACAAACTACGGATTTTGAAGAAGGAAAAGTAGAAAATCAACCGGATACCCAACTTATTTCTGGTGATATTCTGCCTACTCATCTTTTTTAATATGACTTTGAATCAAAGATCTCTAAAAGAACTCACTGTTCCTACTCTTGATGAACAACCTTTATGCATCATTTCCACAAGTTATGGCTAATTTTAAAATGCATTTGGTTTCATACAATATTTGCTCAACTTTTAATGGATTATCTGGAGAAAATCTACTTAGGCACATTAAAGAATTTCATGTTATATGCACTAATTGAAATAAAAAGGTACAAGAGATGAAGTGATTAAACTCTAGCTTCTTTCCTTTTAGCTTACAAAATAGTGCAAAAGATTAGTTATATGATTTTCCTTCGGATTATTCAAGATTGGACTGGAATGCAAAGAGCTTTTCTAGTTAAATATTATCTACATCTGAACGCAACAGTCCAAAGATTATAAGGGGGAGACGACACAAATTGGGAAATATTGTATGAATATTGGGAATATTTAAAGATTATGTTTAGTTGTCTTTATCATCAAATACCTTAATAATAGCATAATTCATATTTTATGAGGGGTTTGATTTGCTTATGACACCATGCCAATTGAATGCCCGCTAGTGGTAGTGCTCTTCAGATAAAAACAAACCCATAAAGTGCAAGTGAATTAATAGTTAACATGCTGCTAATTCACCATAGTTTTAACATGAGTGAATATAAGCCGTAAGAAAGTAAATGCTTAGATACATTATCATCATATTACCAAATTGAGCAAAGTGATCTTAACCAAGTCGTTGTAAATTAGTTGGGAAAAGAATCAATTCCCGTAAAACAATCACTTGAAGTTTTTAGGCATGACCATCCGACAGATTCTTGGTCCTACTCTCTTTTAGAGTAACCAGCCAATGCCATGGGTATTTCTAAATCAACCTCAGAAAGACATAATTCATTCTCCAAA